>JAODLM010000045.1:0-106012 GCA_036937905.1 Salvia rosmarinus
TTTCTTTTGAAAGATTATTTCATTTATCATTCACTTCACAACATAATATTTCATTTGCAACTTTTGCAATAAATTTCACTTTAAATAAATTCACATAACATTCATTTCACTTAAAAATTTATTTCACTTTCAACTTTTCGTTTTCAAAACCGAGAAAGTCATTTATCTATCATAAATCAAATCCTTTAAGTTTTCCTTAAATATGCAGTCTCATTCCTACATATTGTGAGAATCTCATTTATTTCCAAAAACTTATGCGAAGAAAAACATTTCCATCCTTTTTCACTTTCAAACTTTTGAAAAAAAATCATTTACCTCATTCCAGTTGAGCTTGATGTGATGGAGTGTTGAGCATTGTCAGTTGATCTCTAGAAGTCTAATGACTCAATCTAGACTTAACCTTAAAGAAGATTTTGGGTTCAAGAGCGAACCGCTCTGATACCACTCTGTCACAGCCCCTAAATCCTAAGTACGGATTAACAGGGACTATAACTCTAAACAGGGATAATTATATAGGGAGATTCTTTTTAACAATAAACTGTAAAACATATGTCAAGTATATTCTTGGACTTTAGTACATAAATTTAGGTTCTTGCAGCGGAAGACATGTGATAAGTACATATGACGATGTACTATCAAGGTATAAACTTTTCAGCGACAATAATCCTATTGCTCAACACTGCTCCATCCATCATTCGCTCAACCGCACATTTAAAAACAAATATGTGGTCGAGTACAAGAATGCACTCGGTGGACTCATGCGAAAATATTTTATCATTTGAAAATTACACTGCCACATTATGGTAAGACACAAGGGTTTTAGTTGAAATGCCTTGTGCTTACTAAAATCATTTTCATCATTTCTCAAGAATCATCACCTGGCCAGGCATTTTTCTGGTGTGTATGATCCGTATCCCTTATCATCATTTCATCATATCATCATAGTCGAAAGTCGTGAGGAGGCCTCCCTCTACGACCCTTGACCGCCGTGAATTGTCCTTACAGCACACAGTCACCTTAGGTGTACACGTTAATCCTAGCCAGGTATAAGTCTTCCGGCATAGGATCCGATATCGATTTTCATTCATAAGTTGGGAGCGACCCAACACATTCATATCATTCATATCATTCATTTCGGATAGGATACATACACAAAACATAAACATTTTTGGCAGTAATCATGTAAACATTTTATCAACAATTGAAATAAGCATCGTAAATAAATATTTCAAAAGCATTTTATTTTTGAGTAGAGTAAAGCCCACCTGGACTATTGTTCGTCTTAAACTTGATTATTCGTCAACGTCAGGCCGTCGGCGTCCGCGCCCACACCTTTACGT
Organism: Salvia rosmarinus; assembly: GCA_036937905.1. NCBI lineage: Eukaryota > Viridiplantae > Streptophyta > Magnoliopsida > Lamiales > Lamiaceae > Salvia > Salvia rosmarinus. The sequence continues at coordinate 1,341 of JAODLM010000045.1, forward strand.
AAAGCGATGTTTTAGTACGTCGCTCACGTTTTCGAGACTCTCAAAGTCGAGAATAAACTTCGATATTCTATATCGATATAAACCGAATTCCTTAATGAATTTGATACGCTTTTCAATTCACGTATTTCAATTGAATAGTTCTCGTTCTTGAGACACGCTCAACAATGATCGCTTTAACCTTCCGGCTTAAACGCTCGACGATTTATCGTTTCTCGATATAAGGATTTTAATTATGAAATCTTTTCTCACTAATGAGGTTTCTTACCTAATTAGTACGCCTTACGCGTATTAGCGTATTTATCGAACGATTTCAGACGTTGAATTTAAAAGTCAACAATTTTGACTTTCAATCGTAATCTCTTACTAATTATGTTATAAATCGATTTCCAATCGATTTCTTTTGTAAAGTCCTAATTTTTGATTTGTCACGAATCGATGAACTTTATTAATATTTTCTTAAATATTAATCCATTTATCCATAAATCCTTATTATTCATTTATAACGTTATTAAATATAACGCTTCGTTATAAATATAGTGATCTACGTTTATAAAATTTTATAAATCCCAAATATGTCCAAAATAATATTTAGACATATAATATATTATTACTCTTAATTAAAAAGGATTTAAAATCCTTATAATTCCTTTAATGCTCTCGGTAATTCTCAAAATTACCAAATGATTTCAAAATTTTCTAAATTCATATAGCGTATTATTATACACTATGGTCATTAATATGAATTAATATCAACCATATAACATAGGGGAGTTCTACACTTAGTCAAATTTTAAATGTTTGAAAATCAGCAAAACAACTTAAAATTAACCCAAGTGACGTACTTTGACGATTCATAACTCTCGATTCAGAATACGTATGGTCGCATAAAGATACATTCTGGAAACCTCTAAACATGTACTACAAGTTCTAAGAAGGAATTAAATCCAAAAGAGTGGTGGTTTTGTAGATATAGGGTCTCAAAGTGGGCAACTCAAACTGGCTTCTATACTTAGAAAATTTTTCAGAATTTTCAGTTTTAGCTTAACGACGAGGGGTTTTTCGAGGCTAGTAACTTTTGACTCACAATGCCAAAATGGCTTTAGGCTACCAATTTCGAAACCTTGTAACAAGAAATACGTATTTCATGAAGACCATACTGGAAAATATCTGACGCATCGAGAAATACATAAGCTCAAAGTTGACTAGTTGGAAATGGACAGTTTCCAGTAGGTGACTTTGGGTCGATGAAAGGTATACCTATAAAACTTGGTTTGGGATCAAACTTTCCAGATCATAACTATACATGGTGAGGAACATTTCTTATGAAGAAACCCAAGTCCAAATCGGACTAAAATGGCTTGAACATCTCACGTAAAAGTCATACTCGAACAGCCTATTACATGAAAAATTTCACTAAGGCAGTTTGTCCAAAAAGCTTACTGTAATGTATCAACTTTAAAAATTCACCATGAGTTCATTATAAGGAATCTGGGAATGAAACCAATCATATTGAAAATCCACTTAAGTCTAGTTTAATCCAGAAAAAGCCTCACTCAATGATTAACAATAGATTGGGAGATAAAAATATTTTACTACAAGCTATCACTTCCGAGACAGTTTTGTGCAGTTAGATGGTAAAATCTGTAATAATTAGTAAACATTTTTAGAAAATTCTGAAAATTTACAGACATCTTCTAGACATGCTGAATTAAGTTTCTGCCAAATTTTAGAGTTTTATCATTAGCCAAACTTAAAACGAAAGCCACGGACTATGGGTGATGAACACGGTAATTTCACAGTTTTTGCGCGATGCTTTAGAAAAATACTATTAAAATAGAAAATCAAGTTGGATGGACTTGAAATTTTACAGAGGAATATTAGACACATATACGTTCAACATATTAAAAATTCACAGTCATCGGACCACTGTAACTTAGTCTATTAATTTGATAAAGTCACTGTTTGTCCAGATTCATAACATGCAATCACATATACACACAATCTAAACTACTTCAAGCATAGATGCATATATATATATATGCATGCATAGGATTTACTCATTCCTAGGATCAAAGGTGTAGCTATTCATATTAAGAACGAAATTTGCAAGAATTCAAGATAGATAGATGAACCTTTAAGAGAGACGAAGAAGCGGCAGCTAGCTTCCGAGAAGAGGGTGGAGCTATGGCTGCCCTTAGGAGCAATGAGGGAGATGAGAAATGGGGTGGAGCTATGGCTGCCGTGTAGAATGGGAAGGAAGGAAGACATGAGGTGGTGTTGGGAGTTAGAGAGGGAGATTAATCTGGACATTTCATTAGGCAAGTGTCCCACATGCATTCCCTATGTGTATTAAGTCCACACTTGTCACCCTTGTCCCTAATGCAAGATCATCAATTAACTAAGTACACACACTCCACCCATAATACACGATACATACACAAATACAAAGTCACACTCACAATCTCACTACCATACATATGCATATTAGCACACCGGTCACTATATATATATATATATATATATATATATTTAGTTATTTAGTTAGTCATTTAATTAATCATATTGCCACTTAATAGATACATGTAATAGTTTTCGGCTATTACACATGTAATAGGTCCAATTTTATTTTCCATGCCATTAATAGACATATATGTCATAACATATAGTTTAGATGATAAATCATATCATATGATAAATTAATGGCATCATTTTATGTGATAAAAACCCTAGTTCGAAATTAGGGTTTTCGAACAATTGGCAAAATTTATCAATATCCATCCTTAATATGTTAGCATTGATTTAATACTTAATAATACTGTAATTACATATAATAATCATGGAAAATTAATTACTATAATTCCTTGATCATTAAACTCACTTTTCAATTCGTCTCTAAACGTTAACGTTTGAAACGTTGCAAAACGTTCATTATCGACTCATCTCGAAATGGTCGTAATGAAGTCGTAATCACTTTATTAAATTATTCCATTAATAATGAAATTTAATTCTAAGCTCGAATGCTTAGAAAGATTTACGACGTTTTAACTATCGATACGAAATCAACGTTAAAGAAAATACGGCCTATACACTTCATATACTCTTATTCCTTAATTCACAATTCTCAGTGAATATAAAATAGGAATTCATTCCTTCGTAAACAATCGAAATCATTATTCGATATCTTATTGATTGAATAACTCGGCTAAACTCTAGTTTACGGGTTTTAAATACCTTAATTAGGCATTTAAATATGCAGGGTATTACATCTTAAATGATAAAATGCTAAACAAATGATTTTATTTACGATGCTTATATCAAGAAATGATGATAAAATGTTTATGAAATTACCTGCCAAAAATGTTTATGTTTTATGTATATATCCTATCCTTGAATGAAATGTTATGAATGTATGGGTAGCTCCCGACTTATGAATGAAATCGAATTCGGATCCTATGCCGGAAGGCTTATACCTTGCTGGGATTAACGTTTACACATCAAATTAATAGTGACTGTGGGAGCTGTAAGGACAATGCATGGCCGGTCACAGCGACGTAGAGGGAGGCCTCCTTCTACGGCGTTAAATGATAATGTTATGGTAAAAGGATAAGGATATGGATCATACATGCAAGTAAAATGCTTGGCCAAGCGAAAGATGTTTATGAACTGATGAAAATGATTTAGTAAGCACAAGGCATTTCAAGTAAAACCCTTGTGTCTTACCATGATGTGGCAGTGTAATTTAAATACGATAAAATGTTTTGGTATGAGTCCACTGAGTGCATTCTTGTACTCAGCCCTGCAAGTTTGTTTTTAAATGTGCAGGTTGAGCTGATGATGATGATGGAGGGGTGTTGAGAAGTCGGGAATGCTTTTGATGTTTAATATGTTAGAAACCTTGAATGCACATCGTCATATGTGTATTCACATGTTTTCCGCTGCATTAGAACAATATGTTTATGTTTTGAAGTTAACAGTTGAAGTCCTTCAGATCATTGGTATTCTTTTAGATCTGTTGGCCTAGTCTTTATTGTACATTTTGTTAGTAATGTATATAATGGTTGATTCGTCTTATTTTTACATGATGTATGTCTTCGAAATAGTCTTTCATAATCCCTAATTACTGTTCCTAGTATTAGTCCTCTTTAATCCGTCCTTAGGATTAGGGGGCTGTTACAGAGTGGTATCAGAGCAGTTCGCTCTTTGAATCCAAAACCTCCTTTCAAAGTTGAGTCTAGATTGAGTCACTAGACTTCTAGAAATCTGCTGACTATGCTCAACACTCCATCACATCAAGCTCAACCGGGACGAGGTAAATGATTTCCTTCTCAAATTCTTGAAATGAAAAGTTTAATGATGAACAAGATTGAAATCATATTTTTGAAGGAAAAAGGAAAGAAATGTTATGATGTTTGATTGAAATAAAAAATTACGAGAAAGAAAATTTCAAAACTTGATTTTGAAATCAACGAGAGTTATGCAAAGTGATCGAATTTGAAATGAATGCCTATGTTCGATAATGGGCATAATGTGCCAAGAATGAAATATTGCATTAGTAAAATTCAAGTAATACATGTTTTCAATCAGTTATGCTATGAAATTGAATAAAATTTTCATGTTTTCATAACCAAATTCGTTCAAATTTCAAAGATTATGTATAATGAATGAATATGCTTGAAATGAACGTAAATGGCCAAAGAAGGAATGATAAATTCTTCGGAATTCAAATAAATGTGCATGTATGAATGAATTATGTTGTCATTATTTGAAACTTTAGTTTCAAATCTCAAGATTGATTATGACAAATGAATATGTCATCTCAAGAAGAACATAAACGATATGTAATATTCCAAAGAAACGAACGTATAATTACGGTATTTTAAACCCGTAAATTTGGGGTTTTACCGGATAATTCTTATCTGTATAACATCGAAGATTCTTATTTCGATACGGTATCGTATGACGAACTCATTTTTATATATTCACTAATAATTGTGAATTCAGGAATCAAATATCGCGTAGTAATTCGACAGCTTATTTTAACGTCGAACGCGTATCGAACGTCAGTATTTTATGGAAATTTCTGAGCAGTAAAGCTTGGAATTAATTTCCATATTATTTCCTTTATTAAATGGAATATATTTATAAAGTAAGTACGGACTTCTGCGACCATTTTAGATGAGTCGATTTTGAGCGTTTGAGGCGTTTTGAACGTCGGCGTCTGAGACGCGTTTTGAAAAATGAGTTTAATGCTCAGAAATTATAATAATTAATTTCCTATTATTATTTTATATAATTACAGTATTATTAATTATTAAAATCGAATTTTTAGTTATTAAAATTCGATATTTTGGAAATGGGTTTTTCGAAAACCCTAATTGCTTAAACTATGGTTTTTCACATGAAATGATACCATTATATTATCCTATGGTATCTAAACTATATGTTATGATATATATGAATATTATTGAGCATTAAAATCAATTTTGAACCATGAAAACTCGATAATGTATATTTATGGGTTTGAAACCCTAATTTTAAAATTAGGGTTTTATTGTGCCTAAATATGCTATTATTTTACCCTATGCTATTATTTATTATCTAAATCATATATTATGATATATATGTGTATAATTTGATCGAAATTGACATGAGTATCAATAATAGGTGTAATTTATGATTTTATTCCTATTTTCCAAATTAATTCTCGGTAATTTCGATTTTTGCAATATGTTATGTTTTAATTATTCTAATGTCTTGTATTATATATCTATGTTTTATACCTTGATTAATACATAGTATTATAGTGTAATTAAAATAAAATCACCCTCTCAAACACACCACATGCGACGGCTACACCATGGACAAAGCATGGGATTGTAATATCCCGCAGATTTAAATGCCTAATTACGTACGGTATTTAAAACCCGTAAATTAGAGTTTCGCTGAGTTACTCAATCAGTAAGATATCGAATAATGATTTCGATTGTTTAAGAAGGAATGAATTCCTATTTTATATTCACTGAGAATTGTGAATTAAGGAATAAAAGTATATGAAGTGTATCAGCAGTATTATTTTAACGTCAATCGCGTATCGATAGTTAAAATTTCATGAAATTTTCTAAGCAGTTAAGCTTAGAATTAAATTCCATTATCAATGGAATAATTTAATAAAGTGATTACCACTTTTCTACGACCATTTCGAGGTGAGTCGATAATGAACGTTTTGCAACGTTTTCAAACGTTAACGTTTAGAGATGAAATGAAAAGCGAATTTAATGATCAAGGAATTAAAGAAATTAATTTCCTATAATTATTATATGAAATTACATTATTATTTAGCATTAAATCAATGCTAGATCATCAAGATTTGATAGTGACCAATTTTTCAAACGTTCGAAAACCCTAATTTTCGAACTCGGTTTTTATCGCATAAAATGATGCCACTAATTTATCCTATGATATTATTTATCATCTAAACTATATGTTATAACATATATCAATGTTTGGCATGGAAAATAAAAATTGGACCTATTAGTATAGTGAATGGCCGAAAACTACTATGTGCATAACAAAATATATCTTGTTGAATTTCCACTATTACATGTATCTATTAAGTGATAATGTGATTAATTAAATAACTTAACTAAACAATTAAATTTAGATATATATATGTATATATGTGCAAAAAACCGTGTGTGTGTGTGTGTGCATGGTGAGAGTGTGTGAGTTGTGCATGTGTGTGACAAGTGTAGAGATGCATGTAAATATGGAAACACTTGTCACCCAACACCCCCCATACCTCCCTCACCACCCAACACCACCCCACACACACCCCATACCTCTCAATCAGCCGTTCCTCTCCTCTCCTCTCCTCTCCTCTCCTCACTCCATCTCCTACAATTGAGACCCTTTTTTCCACCATAGCTAAACTGGAAACTGGAAGTTGCTGCACGAATAGTAGATTGAGGAATTTATTTGACTAAGTTACAGTGGTCAGATGAAGGTGAAATTTAAGTATGTTTACATTAAGCATGAATAGTATATATGTATAAAATTTCAAGTCGATCTGATATGTTTTACTATTTTATTATATTTTTCAAAACCACTGCACAAAACTGTGAAATTTGCCATGTTTATCACCCACGGTTCAAAATATTTGTTCCGAGTTTGGCTAGTGATAAAACTCTAAAATTTGTCATAAGAATAATTCAGCATGTCTAGAAGATTTATGTAAATTTTCAGAATTTTCTAAAAATGTTTACCAATTATTCCAGATTTTACAAGCTCACTGCACAAAACTGTCACTGTAGCGATAGCTTGTGGTAAAATATTTTTATCTCCCAATCTATTGTGAATCATTGAGTGAGGCTTTTTATGGATTAAACTAGACTTAAGTGGATTTTCAATATGATTGGTTGCATTCCCAGATTCCTTATAATGAACTGACGGTGAATTTTTAAAGTCGACACATTACAGTAAGCCTTTATGGACAAACTACCTTAGTAAAATTCTATGTTAATTAACTGTTCGTGTACGACTTTTACGTGAGATGTTCAAGCCGTTTGTAGTCCGATTTTGACTTGGGTTTCTTCATAAGAAATGTTCCTTACCATGTCTAGTTGTGATCTGGAAAGTTTGATCTCAAACCAAGTTTTATAGGTATACCTTTAACTGACCCAAAGTCACCTACTTGAATGTTGTCCATTCCAACTAGCCAACTTTGGGCTTATGTATTTCTCGATGCATCGATATCTTCCAATATGGTCTTCATGAAACATGTAGTTCTTGTTACATGGTTTCAAATTTGTAGCCTACAGTCATTTTGGCATTGTGAGTCAAAAGTTACGGGTCTCATAAAACCCTCGTCGTTAAGCTAAAAGCGAAATTAGAAAAATTTTCTAAGCATAGAAGTCAGTTTGAGTTGCCCACTTTGAGACCCTATATCTCCAGAACCACGACTCTTTTGAATTTAATTCCTTCTTAGAACTTGTAGTACATGTTTAGAGGTTTCAGAATGTATCTTTGTGCGACCACACGTATTCTCAGATCGAGAGTTATGAATCGTCAAAGTACGTCACTTGGAACTCCCCTAGGTGAAATATGCCTTATGTGAATAGGGTGATGATCGATTGTTATATGGATGATATTAATACATATTAATGACAATAAGTGTATAATAATACACTATATGAATTTGGAAAAAAATTTGGAAATCATTTAGTAATTTTAAGAATTACCGAGAGCATTAAAGGAATTATAAGGATTTTATATCCTTTCTAATTAAGAGTAATAATATATATGTCTAAATATTAATTTGGACATATTTGGGATTTATAAAATTTTATAAACGTAGATCACTATGTTTATAACGAAACGTTATATTTAATAACATTATAAATGAATAATAAGGATTTATGGATAAATGGATCAATATTTAAGAAAAATATTAATAAAGTTCATCGATTTACGTGACAAATCGAGAATTATGACTTTACGAAAAGAAATCGATTGGAAATCTATTTATAACATGAATTAGTAAGAAATTACAATTGAAAGTCAAAATTGTTGACTTTTAAAGTCAACGTACGAAATACGTTCGATAAATACGCTAATACGCGTAAGGCGTACAAATTAGGTGAGAAACCTCATTAGTAAGAAAAGATTTCATAATTGAAATACTTATATCGAAAAAACGTATAAATACGTCGAACGTTTAATAAACCGGAAAGGTTAAAACGATATGGTTGAACGTGTCTCGAAGAACGAGAACTATTCAATTGAAATACGTAATTGAAAAGCGTATCGAATTCATTAAGGAATTCAGTTTATATCGATATAGAATATCGAAGTTTATTCTAGACTTTGAGAGTCTCGAGAAACGTGAACGACGTACTAAAACATCGTTTTTACGTAAAGGTGTGGACGCGGACGCGATGGCCGGACGTTGACGAATACTCAAGTTTAAGACGAACAATAGTCCAGGTGGGCTTTACTCTACTCAAAAATGAAATGCTTTTGAAATATTTATTTACGATGCTTATTTCAATTTGCTGATAAAATGTTTACAAGATTACCGCCAAAATGTTTATGTTTTGTGTATGTATCCTATCCATGAGATGTTATGAGATGTTATGAAATGTTATGAATGTTGTTGGGTCGCTCCCAACTTATGAATGAAAATCGATATCGGATCCTATGGGAAGGACAATACAGCTAGGATTAACGTGTACTCGATGGTATTGTGTCTGTGTAAGGACAATTCACGGTCGGTCACGGGTCGAGAGGAGGCCTCCTTCACGACTTTCGACTATGATGATATGATGAAATGATGTTATGGGATATGGATCATACACACAAGAAAATGCCCGCCAAAGCGATGATTTCGAAATGATGAAAATGATTTTAGTAAGCACAAGGCATTTTCAACTAAAACCCTCATGTCTTACCATGATGTGGCGATGTAATCTACAAATGATAAAATATTTTGGCATGAGTCCACCGAGTGCATTCTTGTACTCGACCGCATGTTTGTTTTAAATGTGCGGTTGAGCGGATGATGGATGGGCGGTGTTGAGCAATAGGATTATTGTATTTGAAAAGTTTATACCTTGATAGTACATCGTCATATGTACTTATCACATGTCTTCATTGCAAGAACCCTAAATTATGTAATATAGTCCAAGAACATAAATGACATATGTATTCGTTTATTGTTAAAAGAGTCTCCTTGTATTTTATCCTGTTTAGAGTTATAGTCCTGTTAGTCCGTACTTAGGATTTAGGGGTCGTGTGAGTGGTATCAGAGCAGTTCGCTCTTGAACCCAAAATCTCCTTTAAGGTTAAGTCTAGATTGAGTCACTAGACTTCTAAAAGTAAGCTGACAATGCTCAACACTCCATCACATCAAGCTCAACCGAAATGAGGTAAATGTCTATTTTTCCAAAGTTTTGAAAATTAGCCTGGCTAGACGTATGTTTATGGAATGATTTTTTTTCAAATAAATCAAAAAGTTTGAAGTGAAGGATGATCGAAATGATCTTTCAAAAGAGATGAAAGCTACGAGAAAGGTTGAGAATGAATGTTGTGACAAATGACTTGTCAAGAAAGTTATGAAAAGGAGGAAGATATAAGAAAGATGATGACAATGATATGAGAAAGTTTTGGCATGATTTGCCAAAGATGAAATGTTTGAATTCTTGAAATTCAATAAGGGTTCATTGTTATGAACAGAGTTATGTTATTTATCTTTTGAAATGATTGAGATTGGACATTGAATTGTCAAATATGATATGTTGAATTCTTTAAATTTAACGAAATACGCATGCATAAATGAGCTACGAGGAATATTCAAGTTTTACTTCAATCTCAAAGTTGATTATGATGATGAGCATGCTAGTTCAACGAGCGTAGACCTTATAAGACGCATGATCTCTTTCTACGAAAGAACATAGAAGTAAGAACTTCCTTCCATTACAAGAACAAGAGCAACGATGGATTTGAGAACTTCATTCCATCTTGAGTGTCGAAAAGCGAAAGATTTATACGATATTGGGCGACCTCGGCATTTGTGCGACTGTCGACTTTGACTTCGGCATTTATAACATCGACTTTGACATATCGACTAGGGTAGTTTGTTCGACCTCGGTGTCGGCATTATTCTGTACTACCTCGGCATTGGTAACGGCATGCACGACCTTGGCGTCGGCATCGCCTATAACCTCGGCGCGAGTGCGCGTAAATTTTTCCTGCACTGCGCAGTGATTTTGTTTTGACTCGTTCTCGATCGTGTGAACTCCGATTTATGTACGGTCTTCGCCTACGTGTTCCTAATGCACTGTACTTCATTTCTTATGAAGGACAAAATTCCTAATTACTACTCCAGAATTCACGAGAAACAGTTGAAGTTAGTTTTATGAATTGTAAAGAGTAAGAACGTTATAGTATGATACGAATCTTAGGATGTTACTAAGAAAGTAAGATTTCTAGTAACACAAGTGGAGCCATGACACACATGAGAACCTTTGTTGATGACCTATTATGGGTATATAAAGTTTTAAAATTATAATCAACACCCAATTTCTTTCATTGAGTTGAACTCTATGACCTAGTTCCAATTGAGAAATCATTCGAGTTTCTCACTTTTTCTGAAGAAAACTTCCAACCCAAAAATTTACAAAGTGTCCTTTTGAATCCAAATCCTTGTGTGACTGAGAATATAATTGTGACGGGTCTGGCCAGCCCATATGACCAAAGAAATCTCAGTAGTCGTCATTCTGGTCTTCGGACCCTAGATCCCTATTTATTCAATCCAAAGAGCATATCGATGCAATAATTAAAAAGATGTTATTCTGATTTGTGAGACAGTACCTCCTGTAAGTAGTCGTGATAATCTCTTCTCGACTCTTGAAACCATCGGTATGATGAAGGTTGACTTACCTTGTCACCCAAGAGCTAATTAGTAAAGCTATAAATGTCGGGCATGAAATAGGTTGACTTATCTCGATCACCCAAAAGTTTCGGATCAATAAAGTGATAAACATCAAAAATTATGATGTAAAGAAAATCTCGATGAGACGAGATATTTATTTTCCTATGATACACGGATGTGATAACCATGATGGACTTTAAAAGATTGATGGCGGTGAAGTTATGCCTTCATATGATATTATGATAACAAAGTTATGAATAAGATACTCTTTAGCGTTGAATGCAAGAGTAAGAGCAAAGAAAAGTATATGATATCCGTGGGATATGACTTCCTTATTATGTCATAACGAGAGATTACAACTTATCTTTAAGATAGTTGTTTGTCCCTGAAACCTCGTTAGTAGGTTGGACATGTTTAAAAAAGAATGAAGATGCATGAAAGATATTCTTTTCAAAGAATATATATATATATATATATATATAAAGAAGTGATAGCATCCCAGAAAATAGAATCTTTCACCTTATACCTCAATCAATGAGATTATGCTTGTGCATAATCAATTCCAAGTAATTGAAACTTGGTTGGACGAATGATAATAAGATTTAGAGATCATAATCATTGAGATGTGTGAGTAGCTAGGATATCCCTAGCATGTAAATCAAGTATGGAGGAAATATCTCCGAAGTCAAAACATGGTAATGAGATGCTTAGATTTTAAGTTATGGTGTACAGATGTATTACCATACCAAGCTATATGACAATAATGACGATTCTAACCCTGAATGTGAGAACCGAAGTGTAACGAAAGTAAGACTACTTTCAGATACCATGCTCAAGAAAATGGACAAAAGTCAAAAATAGCAGAAGAAATTACGAACTATACAAGTAGATAGTTCATGATATGATATGCTTCTTAAATGTTATGACTTCGATGAGTAAGGTAATTCCTTTGAAGTAAAGAAATAGATTCATTATTTTGAAATAAATCTTAATACCCTAAGTTATGATCACCCAAAATGCTTGTCTTGTGTAACTTAATAGTTAACAAGCAAGATAGCTTCTATAGATCTTGCAAAGGAAATACATCCAAGAGAACACGGAAGAGATTCACATTGAGGGACTTTAAGGTGAATCCAATTCGACGATTATCCTCATACTTTTGTGACGATCAATAAAATGGGATATTAAGTATCTCTAACATGGGAATGAAGCATTCATTGAATGTCGAGAAAATGGTAAAGATATTTGACGTCAAGGCAAAAGTATAATACATCCCCAGTGGACAAAGGATTTTATCTTATGCGAAATTGCATTATGAATCAATAAAAGATTAAGAAGAAATGACGTATATCCAAAAAGGGATATTACAAACGATGGCACTAAATGCCAGTACAAGGATTTCTCTGGAAAAGAGTTTAAAGTAAGGATATATGAGAAATATATTCCTAAGATCGATAAAGTGAAAAAGGGAATTAAATCATTCATACTGGATTAGGAATGAATGATAGTGATAGAGACATGACGATCTCTACGATAAGATTTCATTATTGAAATATATCAATATCAAAGCATAAGTTGATGTAAACCTAACCACGAATGCTATTAGTAAAAGCATAACGATACTAATACCGAGAAGTATAAAGTGAATGAGGACAATGAAGGCCATAGCGAGGAACATGATGTCCCGATGGAAAGGACGAGGACATATGAAATAGATGTTTACTTGAATAAACGGAAAGACCATTGACCAAAGCCTATACTTAGCAATCGAAAGCGGATCAAACAGAACCAAAAGGCGGGATAGGTGTGAGGAAAATTTCTCGAATACTGTAAGATCTTGTTCGATATAGGTGCTTCGCTTTTAACATCGCACAAGTGTGCGAGAAGCGATAGAACCCAATTCGTGGTAAGCGAATCAAGAAATGAAAATCCCTTACCTATCGAGAATTTTGACCATCGCAAGTGTTGCTCAAGCTCGAATTGAACCTAGAATCGCCTAAATTGCTATCCAATGATTTGGATCATTATATCTAGGTGGAGCGTAGATATAATTTTAGACAAGAAGTTTGAAATGGTCGTCATTCATGTGATTAGTGACACTGGGCCTAGCCTTTTCGTTAGAGGTTTTACGCGACAGGATATTAGTACCCACTATTCGCATATGTGAATAAATTTAGAACGCTATACGACCGATGGTGTAATCGTAAAATGAGTATTAAGATAAGTGTTATGAGTCGTAGTCTACATGTTATATACGTCTTAAAGTGTATAATTCATTAAAAGATCATTCTTATTAAAAATTCCCTCCATTGCTTAATTTAAGTCGGACTCATCTAGAACTATATGTTTTCAGATGGCAATAAAAGGGGTCTGATGAGTAAAAAAAAAAAAAAAAAAGGAGTTAACCCCAAGGCCTACAAGGTTATAACTCACACGAGCGTATTGGCTCTTTTAATATGAACTAGGAATGAATTTAGAACAGTTTTGGAGAAAATTTTTGCACCTCTGGATGGATACTCGTAACTATAGAGTGTCAAATGAGGATGGTACCCAACGACGATCATCATTTGCCAACGGATCGCGTAATTTTTGCAAAAGGAATATCAAGTATATTTTCTCCATGATAAAAATTCAAAGCAGGCGGACTTACCAGATTTGTCAGCGTGCTCAAGTATACATATAATGCGTGAGGAACGACACCTATGAGTACTTGTCACGGTCCTCGGCAAGTTATACCGCACGGTATAAAGGAATGGTTGTACCGATGTTCGAGCACGCCCCCGTCGCCCCGTGCCATCAATGGTACCAGAAAGAGACGAGAAGGGCAAAGGACAAAATCTTATCGCCCTCGCAGATTAAGAAAATTTCCGCTACCAACCCAGCCATACTTTCTGATAAAAGTAACACCAATTTCTGGTATTGAAGAAGAAGCGGGAGCGGTGGACCCCCGGCTCTCGAAGAGAACGATCATCAGAAGTATGAAAACAAAAACGTACTTGGAGAAAGGCAAGTTTCCAAGGGAGGAGTACGACTCTGACAAAGGTCACTCAAAGACCTAGAATCTTAGGATCCTATGAAACTTATATGTAGATAATGGTTTATGATGAAGATGGTGTGTTCATAATATGTAAAATAAACGTAGTTTGGAAGAGTTTATGAATATGGTGAAGAAGTGTCAAAGTTTTGAGTGTAAAAGAGCTAGGCCTTGTAGAATCGGTCATTTCGGTGGGCCGACCCTCGTAAGTAATATATGAAAAGTCCTCACCGAGGCATTATGATGTAATATTATATGGTCTTGAAGAATGGTATCCAAATACGAAATGAATTGTTACGAATAAGATATGGTTACTATGAGATAATAGTTATGCCATTCGGATTAACCAATGCACCACTGCTCATGAACCTCAAAATCGAGTGTTTCACACATACCTAGATAATTTTATCTCAATCCTCATGGATGATGTTCTTATCTATTCAAAGGACGAGAAAGAACATAAAGAAAATTTAAGGGTCGTCTTACGACTTTAAGAGTCGGCAAAATTTTGCCAATCTGCTTTGTAAATTTCGCTTAAAAGAGAAATATTCCTCGTGCACGTAGTGTCTTTAGAAGAAAACAATGTAGATCCGACAAAGGACAAAACAATTAAAGATGAAAGCCACAATGACCTAAAATAAGATCAGAATTTTATAGATTGATTAACTACTATTAGAGATCCATTAAGAACTCTCTAAGGTAACAAGACCGAAGATAGTTACCCCAAAATAGAATCAAAATTACAAGGATTAATGAAAGAAAGGCTATGTATTAATATGAGAAAGATAATAACTTATGCATCACAATGACTTAAGCCACATGAATATAATTTCCCAACTCATGACTTGAAATAGTAGTGATGGTATAAATACGAAGTCTTGGAAATTTCACCCTATAACAATAAATTAAGAATCCTTCACAATTTACAAAGTTTGAACTTATTCTTGAACAAAGAAACTTGGATACATGATAGAAAGAATGGCTCGAATCAGTAAAAGATTATAAATATGATAAATGATCACATATGAACAGTTAATGTAGAATCTAATGCCTAAGTTATAAAATTCAGTCTAAATTATGGTATGTCCTTATAGAAAAGGAAAACTCATTGGAAAGATTAAGAAAACGAGAACAGTAATAGTCGGGCAATCAGGGACGAATGTAAGTAGTATTCCCACAACCAAGGTGAAATATGACTAAAAAAAGAGAATGAAGATGGGAATAGAATACGAATTAAGATAAGGAATGAAGAGCTGAAGGATTTTAAGGAGCGTTGGACAATGTTATTGTCTAAAAGAGAGATATATACATATATTTCCAAGCAATAATAAGCTTAGAAATGAAATCGTGAATGAAGTTCATGATCCTTCTCATACCGCCCAACCAGGCATTATTAAGTGACATTGTGAATCATGAGAAAGGTTAGATAGGATGTGTGTGTGTGTGTTGGCCTAGTGGTAGAGTGGTTAATGCCTGAGGCCAAAGGTCTCGGGTTCGAGTCCACCGTGACGCAACCTTTAAAATTTCTGTATTAATTGACCAAAAAAAAAAAAAAAAAAGGTTAGATAGGAAGGAATGAGATAAGATATAACCATATTGTCGAGCAGTGTCTCGGTTACCAATAAGTAAAGGCATTGTATCAAAGGCCTTATAAGAGAGTATAATCTCTAGAACTACACAAATGAAAATAGAATGATATAGAAATAGATCTTATGACAGATTTTACCAAAGTCATAAAGAAGTCGCACTACTATATGGCTAGTAGCGGATTGACTCGCCAATTATGTTTTGTCTCTGCCTATTCAGATGACTCATAGATCCGATAAGTTAGCTTAGTCGTACATAAAGGAAATCGTATATTTACAAGGAGTACCAAAACTATCGATTCGGATAGAGACTTCAAGAGTACCCTAGATTTTGAACTAACTCACAAAAGGAGTTAGATACGAGGTTGCTCAACATAGATGTCCACTCACAGACGGATAGACAATCGAAGCGACAAGACGAACGCCTAAGGATACGATAGAACATAAGTGTTAAACCAAGGTGCAAGTGAGAACGTGTTGTACCACTTGTTAAGTTTATGTACGACCGTAGCCGTCAAACAACGATCAATATAGCCTTATGAAGCATTATGTGAAAAGAAGCATCGACCACCACTTTTTGTAATAAAGTAGGTGAGAGAAAGTATAAAGTCCTGCTATGGAAATGAAATGATTAAGACATCTGCCCAATGAGGCAAGGAATAAGAAAAGCTCAGGACAGACAAAAATTTTACGCTGATACGCGTAAATTTGAACTGCACTCTTAAATGCAGAATTAAAGTTTCTTAAGATTTCTCCATCTAGAGAAATTATAAGTTTAGATACAAGAATGTTGAGATCACGTTTTATAGGACCTTACGAGCTCCTAACAATGATAGGCCTAGTAGCCTATAGCTTGGTACTTCCACCACAATTGGAAGAAAGTACGAAATGTTTTTCCACATGACGCAGTTAAGGAAATACGAAAGTGACCCAATTCACGTTAACAATCATGAGGACGTGACCTTTGACTCAGATGAGTTATGGTGAAAATCTACGACTAATTTGATCGTACGATTCAACGATTAAAGAAGCAAGTTTGGGTCTTTTTATGAAAATCCAATGGTAGAACCATGGACAAAAGAAAAGCACGTGGAAGATAAGATGTTATGACATTAAGATACCCATACTTTATGAGGTATGCAAATTTCGGGACGAAATTTCTTTAAGGGGGGTAGGATGTAATATCCCGCAGATTTAAATGGGTAATTACGGTATTTAAAACCCGTAAATTAGAGTTTCGCTGAGTTACTCAATCAGTAAGATATCGAATAATGATTTCGATTGTTTAAGAAGGAATGAATTCCTATTTTATATTCACTGAGAATTGTGAATTAAGGAATAAAAGTATATGAAGTGTATCGGCAGTATTATTTTAACGTCGATCGTGTATCGATAGTTAAAATTTCATGAAATTTTCTAAGCAATTAAGCTTAGAATTAAATTCCATTATCAATGGAATAATTTAATAAAGTGATTACCACTTTGCTATGACCATTTCGAGGTGAGTCGATAATGAACGTTTTGCAACGTTTTCAAACGTTAACGTTTAGAGATGAAATAAAATCGAATTTAATGATCAAGGAATTATAGAAATTAATTTCCTATGATTATTATATGTAATTACAGTATTATTTAGCATTAAATCAATGCTAGATCATCAAGATTTGATAGTGACCAATTTTTCAAACGTTCGAAAACCCTAATTTTCGAACTCGATTTTTATCGCATAAAATGATGCCACTAATTTATCCTATGATATTATTTATCATCTAAACTATATGTTATAACATATATCAATGTTTGGCATGGAAAATAAAAATTGGACCTATTAGTTTAGTGAATGACCGAAAACTACTATGTGCATAACAAAATATATCTTGTTGACTTTCCACTATTACATGTATCTATTAAGTGATAATGTGATTAATTAAATATATTAACTAAACAATTAAATTCAGATATATATATGTATATATGTGCAAAAAACCGTGTGTGTGTGTATGTGCATGGTGAGAGTGTGTGAGTTGTGCATGTGTGTGACAAGTGTAGAGATGCATGTTAATATGGAAACACTTGTCACCCAACACCCCCCATACCTCCCTCACCACCCAACACCACCCCACACACACCCCATACCTCTCAATCAGCCGTTCCTCTCCTCTCCTCTCCTCTCCTCACACCATCTCCTACAATGGAGACCCTTTTTTCCACCATAGCTAAACTGGAAACTGGAAGTTGCTGCACGAACAGTAGATTGAGGAATTTATTTGACTAAGTTACAGTGGTTAGATGAAGGTGAAATTTAAGTATGTTTACATTAATCATGAATAGTGTATATGTATAAAATTTCAAGTCGATCTGATGTGTTTTACTATTTTATTTATATTTTTCAAAACCACTGCACAAAACTGTGAAATTTGCCATGTTCATCACCCACGGTTCATAATCTTTGTTCCGAGTTTGGCTAGTGCTAAAACTCTAAAATTTGGCATAAGAATAATTCAGCATATCTAGAAGATGTATGTAAATTTTCAGAATTTTCTAAAAATTTGTACCATTTATTCCAGATTTTACAAGCTCACTGCACAAAACTGTCACTGTAGCGATAGCTTGTGGTAAAATATTTTTATCTCCCAATCTATTGTGAATCATTGAGTGAGGCTTTTTCTGGATTAAACTAGACTTAAGTGAATTTTCAATATGATTGGTTGCATTCCCAGATTCCTTATAATGAACTCACGGTGAATTTTTAAAGTCGACGCATTACAGTAAGCCTTTATGGACAAACTGCCTTAGTAAAATTCTATGTTAATTAACTGTTCGTGTACGACTTTTACGTGAGATGTTCAAGCCGTTTGTAGTCCGATTTTGACTTGGGTTTCTTCATAAGAAATGTTCCTTACCATGTCTAGTTGTGATCTGGAAAGTTTGATCTCAAACCAAGTTTTATAGGTATACCTTTCACTGACCCAAAGTCACCTACTTGAATGTTGTCCATTCCAACTAGCCAACTTTGGGCTTATGTATTTCTCGATGCATCAGATATCTTCCAGTATGGTCTTCATGAAACATGTAGTTCTTGTTACAAGGTTTCGAAATTTGTAGCCTACAGTCATTTTGGCATTGTGAGTCAAAAGTTACGGGCCTCACAAAACCCCTCATCGGTAAGCTAAAACTGGAAATTCTGAAAAAATTTCTAAGCATAGAAGTCAGTTTGAGTTGCCCACTTTGAGACCCTATATCTCCAGAACCACGACTCTTTTGAATTTAATTCCTTCTTAGAACTTGTAGTACATGTTTAGAGGTTTCAGAATGTATCTTTGTGCGATCATCGTATTCAGAATCGAGAGTTATGAATCATCAAAGCACGTCACTGGGTTGTTTCAAACTGTTTTCTTGAAATTAAACACTTGAAAATTTGACTAAGTGTTGGAACTCCCCTAGGTGAAATATGCCTTATGTGAATAGGGTGATGATCGATTGTTATATGGATGATATTAATACATATTAATGACCATAAGTGTATAATAATACACTATATGAATTTAGAAAAAAAATTGGAAATCATTTAGTAATTTTAAGAATTACCGAGAGCATTAAAGGAATTATAAGGAGTTTAAATCCTTTCTAATTAAGAGTAATAATATATATGTCTAAATATTAATTTGGACATATTTGGGATTTATAAAATTTTATAAACGTAGATCACTATGTTTATAACGAAACGTTATATTTAAAAACGTTATAAATGAATAATATGGATTTATGGATAAATGGATCAATATTTAAGAAAAATATTAATAAAGTTCATCGATTTACGTGACAAATCGAGATTTAGGACTTTACGAAAAGAAATAATTGGAAATCTATTTATAACATGAATTAGTAAGAAATTACAATTGAAAGTCAAAATTGTTGACTTTTAAAGTCAACGTACGAAATACGTTCGATAAATACGCTATTACGCGTAAGGCGTACTAATTAGGTGAGAAACCTCATTAGTAAGAAAATATTTCATAATTGAAATCCTTATATCGAAAAAACGTATAAATACGTCGAACGTTTAATAAACCGAAAAGGTTAAAACGATACGGTTGAACGTGTCTCGAAGAACGAGAACTATTTAATTGAAATACGAATTGAAAAGCGATCGAATTCATTAAGGAATTCAGTTTATATCGATATAGAATATCAAGTTTATTCTAGACTTTGAGAGTCTCGAGAAACGTGAACGACGTACTAAAACATCATTTTACAAAGGTGTGACGCAGACGCGATGGTCGGACGCCGACGAATACTAAAGTTTAAGACGAACAATAGTCCGGTGGGCTTTACTCTACTCAAAATGAAATGCTTTTGAAATATTTATTTACGATGCTTATTTCAACTGTTGATAAAATGTTTAGAAGATTACCTGCCAAAAATGTTTATGTTTTGTGTATGTATCCTATCCATGAGATGTTATGAGATGTTATGAAATGTTATGAATGTTGTTGGGTCGCTCCCAACTTATGAATGAAAATCGATATCGGATCCTACATGCCGGAAGGATAATACCTGGCTAGGATTAACGTGTACACTGATGGTGACTGTGTGCTGTAAGGATAATTCACGGCCGATCACGGGGTCGTAGAGGGAGGCCTCCTTCACGACTTTCGACTATGATGATATGATGAAATGATGTTAAGGGATATGGATCATACACACCAAGAAAAATGCCTGGCCAGGCGATGATTTCGAGAAATGATGAAAATGATTTTAGTAAGCACAAGGCATTTTCAACTAAAACCCTTGTGTCTTACCATGATGTGGCAGTGTAATCTACAAATGATAAAATGTTTTGGCATGAGTCCACTGAGTGCATTCTTGTAATTAGCCGTGCATGTTTGTTTTTAAATGTGCATGTTGAGCAGATGATGGATGGAGCAGTGTTGAGCAATAGGATTATTGTCGCTGAAACGTTTATACCTTGATAGTACATCATCATATGTACTTATCACATGTCTTCCGCTGCAAGAACCCTAAATTATGTAATATAGTCCAAGAACATAAATGACATATGTATTACGTTTATTGTTAAAAAGAGTCTCCTTGTATTTTATCCATGTTTAGAGTTATAGTCCCTGTTAATCCGTACTTAGGATTTAGGGGCTGTGACAGGGATTCTCTTTTCTAGTGCCCAATACATGAAGAGCTCCTTAAACACTCTTCAATCATCACCTCCTACTCTCCAAAAATTTGCTGCATTCTCATTATTGTGTGTGTGTGTAACCGTGTACAAGAGAGAGAGATATAGGGGGACTCTTCCCCTTTCAATACACTTTACTCATTATACTCTCTCCAAGCATTTTTGAACACACACAACACACTTCACTCTCTCATTTTTCTGCCAAAAACGAGAGCAACACTCTCTCATTTTCGAAAATTTTCCTTCTTCTCATCACAAATCTTGATACCATATACATTCTTCTTGGATTCCATAGCTATTCCAAAGGTAAAATGCTAGACCATAGTACCGATTTTTGTTTCCATTGTTCAAGATTTTCGAACATGTTCTTAGTATGAATATATGTTTTAAATGTTCTTGAGAATGAACTACGGTTGTATATATGTTGCTTGATGATTTTATTTACAAATATGAGAAAATATGTTAGATGAACATAGGATATTGCATATAAAATGTATGAATGTATCTAGCCTATCTATGACATTTTCGAACCATAGGTCTTGTTTGAAATAATTTTCGAAAATGTTAGAAAAATTGTTATGAGGACCGATTGCTTTCAATTTGTTTTAAGGATTGATTATTGATCTATGATATGTTTAGAATCCACAGTAGTTTATTGGAATTTTTAGAAAACCACAAATTTAAATTTTTGAAATTACCGTGAACTTTATAAACATGGACCTTGGTGTATAATTTTTATTTTAAGCATGCAATGATATATTAATGCTTTAGAACCTTGATTATATGTTCTATGAATTTATTATAATTTTTGAAAACCAAGTGATAAATTTTTAGAAAATGTCGTGACCTTATAAGTTTGATACCTTGGTGTATGATAGTGATCTAGTGTATTGTTTGTGTGTTATATGATGTTGTTGGAATTTTTGAAAATCAAATACTAAATTGAATCAAAAAAACCGAAAGCCTTGAGCTTGAATAAGGTGATGATTTAATTGGTTTTGATGAAGGATATGATGTTATATTACTATACTATAGTGTATAAGCATAGTGTATAATTGTTAGAATTTTTGGAAACCAAACCCTAATTGAAATCAAAGAAACCGAAAGCTTTTGCTCCATAGGGTGATGATTTCAAATGGTTTTGATTAATGTTATGATGTATTATTGTTATACTATAATGTTTGAGCATGTTATAATTTAATTGGAATTTTTAGGAATTGTTTGGTATTTATTTTGTAAATACCGAAACCATAAGGAAATTATTCCTTAATGAATGAATGATTATAATGGACTATAGGTTATAATTGTGACATATATTTGATGTTGGGACATTATACTATGTGTATATCAATTTTGGAAATTTTTGGACAATTATTCCTAAAATTTTTTCGAAAATACCGTGACATTAATGTATATATATATATGATAATAAATGACAAACAATATCATATGGATGATATTAATTCATATTCTGGACCATAGTGTATAATAATACACTATATTAATTTAGAAAAAAAATTGAAAATCATTTGGTGATTTTATATAATTACCGAGAATATTTCGATTATTTATAAGGATTTTAAATCCTTTTTAATTCAGTTTATTAATAAATTATATGTCTAATAATTATTTTAGACATATTTGGATTTTATGAAATTCTATAAACATAGATTACTATGTTCGAGACAAACGATTATTCAATAATGTTTTTAAATCGAAAAATACGTTTTAATTATTAAAGGGATAAATAATTGCGAAAATTATTTATAAGTCCTTTTACGTGATAAATCGAGAAATAGGACTTGACGATTTTTAATCGATCGAAATTCGATTTATAAAATGAAATGGTAAGAAATTACTATTTGAAAGTCAAAATTGTTGACTTTGTTAACCAGTGTTGACTTCGTTGACTTTTTAAGTCAAACGTACGATTATACGTTCGATAAATACGCCAATACGCGTAAGATGTACTAATTGAGTATAATACCGCATTAGTAAGAAAAGATTTCACAAATGAAATCTTTATATCGAGAAACGTGCTTATACGTTGAACGTTAAACCGGAAAGGTTAAACCAAAATAGTTGAACGTATCTCGAGGAACGAGAACAATTCAATTGAATAACCTATTTGAAAGCGTATTGAATTCATCAAGGAATTCAATTTATATCGATATAGAACATCGAACTTGTCTTAGACTTTGAAAGTCTCGAGAGACTTGAGCGACGTACTAAAACCTCGCTTTTTCGTAAAGGTGTGGACGCAAACGCGGCGACCGGATACTGACGTGCAAAAAAACCTAGGACTCAATTAACGATGAATTATAGTCCAGGTGGGCTTACTTTCCAAACAAAATGTGACTTTACTGCTCTTCCAAAATGAATTCTTTTACAATGTTATTTTGCAATTGTTGATAAATGTTTATTACGTTACCTGCCAAAAATATTCTATTTTGTGTATGCATCCTATCTGTTATGCCCGGGTAGGGCTGTGGCAATGGTTGGAACTATATTATGACAGGTTATGTCATTTGTTGGGTCGCGCCCAACCCTTTTAATGTCGGGTCATGTGCCGGAAGTTTAATGCCTGGCTAGGATTGGCGTGAAGGTTGGAACTATATGATATGTTAACATATACATTTGAGAGTATTTGTGTCTTGTGATGGGATTACGGTCGGTCACGGCGTCGTAGAAGGGAGGCCTCCCTCTCGACGTTTGATCTTTGATATTGTTATGAATTGTGACTATGGGATACGGATCATACACACCAATGAAAATGCTCGGCCGAGCGATGTTTACGAACTGAAAATGATTTAGTAAGCACAAGGAATTTTCACCAAAACCCTTGTGACTTACCTTGATATTGGCAGAGTAATTCAAATGTTATCAATTGTTTTCGGCATGAGTCCACTGAGTGCAATTTCTTGTACTTAGCCCTGCATGTTTGTTTTTAAATGTGCAGGTTGAGCTCTGATGATGGTGATGGAGGATGTGTTGAGGAGTCCCGTGTCCTTGACCGTTTTAATTAGGATTTGGTTTTCACCTTGAATACATATCATCACATTAGTCCTACAATACTATTCCTAGTATTGGTCACCCTCCAGTCCGGGTTATCCAGGGCGGGGGCGTGATAGAGTGGTATCAGAGCAGGTTGCTCTTTGAAAACCCAACTCCTTTAAATTATAAGTCTAGATCGAGTCACTGGACTTCTAGTAATCTACTGACTCCCTCAACACTCCATCACATCGAGCTCAACCGGGAAAAAGGTAACTGATTTCTTTCTCAAACTCATGAAATGGAAGGTTTTGAATGATAAAATGAAAGCATGAGCAAGAGAAATTTTCCAAAAACTTTGATTCGAATTGATGATAGTACATGGTGGTACTAAGTTGAATGATCAACATGGAATGAATGAATTCATTTTTGATATGTATATGAGTTGACTATGATTGTCATTTTGAAACCGTATTTCCAAATTCTCAAATGAGACTTTATTTTCCAATCTTCAAAATTTATTTATGGTGAACGATATGTTATCACAAGACGAACCTAGACTCTAAGGAGCATGCTCACGTATCGTGAAAGAACATAGAGGTATGAACTTCTTCTCCCTTACGAGAACGATATGAAGAATGAAAGTGATGATAGCCTCGAACTATAACGACGAAAGACAAACGTGAAGGATGAACGAGGAAAACCTCGACCTTATGGAAGGACGACATTGACATTACATCGACATACGCCTCGAGTTTTATTTTTGGCACGATCGCGCAAATTTCCTGCACTGCGCAGTAAATTTGTTTTAGCTAGATCTCTTCCGTTAGGACTCCGATTTACGCATGGTTTTCACCTGCGTACTCCTAACACCCTAATCTTCATTTGTTATGAAGAACAGAATTCCTAATTATGTCTCCAGAATACGTTAGAGTCTGTTGAACGTTAGTTCAAGTGTTGGGTATAAGACATGGATCTCATAGCATAGTTTATATCTTAGAACGCTTTTAGTTATTGTACGTTCAAGTAAGAGTATGACTGTAAGATATGTTTTGTGCGATGCCTTATGGCATATATATATATATATACACCTTATAGACCGTTTACCTTAACCTAGATGCTTATCAGATGTTTTGAGCTATCCTTATCTGTTTATGAGATGACGTTAGTTGGCTTATGTTAGTTTTTGATCATGACAGATAGAGGAGATGCGGTATATAGCTAGGAGGAGGGTAGGACCTCATGCCACCCCCGAGGAGCTGATGCGCACCTACAGGGAATGTTGGATGTGCGCCGGGGAAGACCTAGACGAGTTCCTGGCATATTACCTTCGGTTGTGGAGGAACGCCCAAGCCTACGGCGCCACTGACTATGACGGCATCAAGCGACTCCTAGTTATACTTCCTTGTACTTGGGATGGTTATGCCCGAGAGATATCAGGAGATTACATCTATCGTATGCCCCGAGGCTACGATTTGATAGAGATCGCCTGTGTTCGTAAGTCATCCGACTTACGATCTGATATTACTGGAGGCGCCGATGGGACCCTATCTCCCTCCACGGGAGTACACGTGGCGTGATGAGTCGCCAGAGTGGCTATACCTCGAGGTCCCAAGGCAGGTCGATCCGGTGATACCTCTATACCGGGTTGATGAGGGTAGACTGTACCAGGTGGACAGGGCAGCACGCCCTAGAGCGCTGGGAGAGCCTGTCCTTCCACCAGCAGTTTTTGGACACCCAGTACGACCGCCACTACCGCCCCTACCACCTGCGTCTGATCCACCACCACCAGAAGATCCCTTCCGCCGGACAGCGCGGATGAGCGTATCAGATGCCTTCTATGGCTATGACCCGATCCTAGAGAGCTACAGCCCGATCCGCCACAACTACGACATGTACGGTGCGGATAACTTCGGACCCCTGTGCGACATACCGATGGTGGAAGCCAGCGGTGCAGGACCATCCAGGGTACGACCTCGCGAGGACGATTCGGATGAAGAAGACGATTCCGAAGAGGAGGAAGACCCCAAGGAAGACGCGGAGTAGGAAGGAGCCGGTGAAGACGTTCGACGACGTTTTAATTAAAATTTTTGTCATGACTAGCATGTGCTAGTTTTTCCTTTTTATATTTTGGTTCTGATGGAACAAGAACTCGATATTTTTGGAAGACCGTGTGGGCCGGGAACTTTGTTACTTTGTTTTACCTTGGCTTTTGATTCTGAACGTCGTGCTTTTGGCAGAACTTGATTACCTATTTATATATGTTTGACCCCAAGTGGGCCTTTTACGGCAAATTCGTTGTGTCGAGGGTGAAATGTTTTTAATTTGAAATCACTATGCAAAGAGGCTATAAAGATATTATGTATACTAAGTTATGAAAGAGGCAAGTGATTGATGATTATATGTTTTATATAGCAGAATGCCTCCAAGAAGGAACGCGGAACAAGAACCCAGAGGCCGAGGTCGGGGAAGGCCTAGAGGAAGGGGTAGAATCCCCGAACAGGAAGCCGAAGGGATTCCCCAACCACAACCTCCACCTCAACCCGATCGCAGGATCGAAGAATTATTCCTAAGACAGAACCCACCTGTCTTTAATGGAAAAGGAAACCCAGAGAAAGCCGAGCAATGGGTTAGAACCATTGAACGGATTATTAATTTCTTGAGGTGCACAGCACAGGAACGGCTGTCATGCGTTACGTTCCAACTGAATGGACCAGCTAATTTCTGGTGGGAAGCCAGGAAAAAGAATTTTACGGACGAGCAGCTGGAGGAGTTCTCATGGGAGGACTTCAAGAAGGAATTGTATGATAACTACATACCCAAGAGCTACCGAAAGAGAAAAGAGCAGGAATTCTTCCTGCTAAAGCAAGAGAAATTATCGATGACCAACTATGATCGCGCCTTCTGCGAAAAGTCGAGGTAAGCACCGGAGCAGGTAGACACCGATGTGAAAATGTCGGAAAAGTTTAGAGCAGGTCTGAGGCCGGAGATACGAATGTCTCTTGCCAGCCATGGGGACCTGACTTACGCTGAAGCTCTTGCGCGAGCTTTAGATATCGAGGCAGCAATGCCCGATGATAAGTCAGTGTCGGCTCAGACACATACCCCGATGGACAAAGGAAAGGGGAAATGAGAACCCAACCGCGGGAATAACAACCGCGGGAGCTCTGGGGACGCGAGTCACAAGCGCCCGTGGCAAGGAAACGCGGTCCAACAAGGGCAAGGTTGGAAGAGGGTGGCTTTTGCCCCACCGACAAGAGGACCGCAGGAACAGATAAGGGCACCTCCATGCCCTAGATGCCATAAAACGCACAAAGGAGTGTGCACGGCAAGAATCGTGAGCTGCTATAAGTGCGGAGAAAAAGGGCACTACGCTAACAATTGTATAGCGATACGCCCGGAAACAATTGTGAGGGCGAATCAACCGGGCAACGCCCAACCGCTTAGGGCTATACAATTCCAGCCGCAACAGTTCCAACCCCAGCCTCAACAACAACCCCAACAAAGAACCACATCGCATCAGCGGTGGCAAGAATCGCAATCGCAACCCCCAACAAAGAAGTGGCGAAGCCTCAAAACCGCAAGCGCCAACCACGGCGACGGAAGCAACGGCAGCAGCCCAGACAGGAGCCGCAGAATCAACAAGAACAAGCACCCCGTCAGCCTCAGCCAACTCAGGCTAGAGCCTACGCCCTGCATAGGAGGCAGAACGAACAAAACCAGGGAAACCTGGCAGGTATGGGAGTCCTTCTCAACGTACCTGTTATTATATTGTTCGATACGGATGCATCGCATTCTTTTATTGCCGAATCATGCGTAGAAGTGTTAAATCTTAGATCTGAAAAGGCGAACCAAGATATGTGAATCTCTTCACCTATAGGAGGGATTATGACAGTAACACATTTTTGCTCGAACCTAGAGTTGACACTAGAATCACTTAGAGTTCTGACAAATGATCTAAACATAATACCCATGGGTGACGTAGATATCATCCTAGGAATGGACTGGTTAGCTAAGAATCATTCCACGATTCTTTGTAAGGAAAGGAAAATCTCGTTTCACTTTGCTGGACAAGAAGCTACGCATTTCCACGGGATCAGCATGGGAAGAAGAATCCCGATTGTATCAGCACTACAGGCGAGGAGAATGATGAACCAGAAAGGATGCCATGCATTCCTTGTTTATTTGAACGGAGAGGATAAACCCAAAGCGCGGGTAGAAGACATAGAAGTTGTCCAAGAATTTTCGGATGTGTTTCCCGAGAATCTACCAGGATTGCCCCCTGATAGACAACTAGAATTCACCATCGACTTGGAGCCAGGATCAGCCCCAGTGTCGAAGGCACCCTATAGAATGGCCCCAAAGGAATTAGAAGAGCTGAAAATCCAAATCCAAGAGCTTTTGGATCTAGGTTTCATTAGGCCTAGTGTTTCACCTTGGGGAGCGCCTGTTTTATTCGTTAAGAAAAAAGATGGTTCTTTGAGGATGTGCATCGATTATCGAGAGCTGAATAAGATGACACTAAAGAACAAATATCCTTTACCTAGAATTGATGACCTATTTGATCAATTACGAGGAGCAGGTGTATTCTCAAAAATTGATCTCAAGTCAGGGTTACCATCAGCTGAAGATACGGTCTGAGGATGTACCTAAGACTGCGTTTCGAACGAGATATGGCCACTATGAGTTCATAGTTATGCCGTTCGGATTAACCAACGCACCAGCCATATTTATGGACCTTATGAACAGGGTATTTCATCCATTTTTGGATAAATTTGTTTTAGTCTTCATAGATGACATCCTTGTTTATTCGAAGAACGAAGAGGATCACAAGGAACATCTGAGAATGGTACTGCAAACCTTGAGAGACGAAAGGTTGTTTGCTAAGTTTAGCAAATGTGAATTTTGGCTGAAGGAGGTCATGTTCCTTGGGCACATTGTTTCTGTCGAGGGCATAAAAGTAGATCCAGCCAAAGTAGAGGCAGTACAAGGATGGAAATCACCAAAAACTCAACACGAGATTAGAAGTTTCCTAGGACTAGCGGGTTATTACCGGAGATTCATTGAAGGATTCTCCAAAATTGCGAGGCCAATAACCCAGCTACTCCGGAAAGGAATCAAATTTAACTGGACTGATGAATGCGAGACGAGTTTCCAAATACTCAAGGAAAAGTTGACAAGTGCACCAGTTCTAGCAGTTCCAGAAGCGGACAAAGAGTATGTGGTCTATACAGACGCTTCTAAGACTTGACTGGGTTGTGTTTTGATGCAAGAGGGAAAAGTTATAGCATACGCATCCCGAAAACTCAGACCGCATGAACTGAACTACCCAACCCACGATTTGGAATTAGTAGCGGTAGTTCATGCTCTGAAAATTTGGAGACACCATCTCTATGGAGTGAGATGTGAGATCTTCACGGACCATAAAAGTCTGAAATACTTCTTCGAACAAAGAGATTTGAACATGAGGCAACGAAGATGGCTTGAACTATTGAAGGATTACGACTGTGGTATTAACTATCACCCGGGCAAGGCGAATGTAGTAGCTGACGCCTTAAGTCGAAAGAGTCAATCCAAGCTAGGATGTCTCTTTGTACAAGAGGAGAAACTCATTGAAGAGTTTGGAAAAATGAGAATTGAATTGGTTGAACAACCAGAGACGATCACGAGTTGTATTGCTACACTCACAGTGACGTCTGACTTAAGAAAAAGGATTGTCGAAAGATAAATGATGGAGGAAAAGTTGGAAAAGATCAGACAAAGGGTAAGGTCTGAAGGATTTAAGAATTTCCAAGAGGCAGCGGACAACGCCTTATTATTTGAAAGAAGGATATGCGTTCCTGACGACGCAGAGCTTCAGAATGAGATCATGAGTGAGGCTCACGATACACCCTACACCGCCCACCCAGGTAGTACTAAAATGTACCAAGACCTGAAGGAAAAGTTTTGGTGGGAAGGCATGAAACAAGACATAGCTTCTTTCGTAGAACGCTGTCTTGTTTGCCAACAGGTGAAGGCGTTACATCAACGTCCTTACGGTAAGTTACAACCATTGGAAATCCCCGAGTGGAAATGGGACGAGATAACGATGGACTTCGTTACGAACTTACCCAAATCGAAAAGAGGAAACACAACCATATGGGTAATTGTGGATAGACTTACCAAGAGTGCTCACTTTCTACCGATTCAAAGCACTTTTGGATCCGATAAATTAGCCCAGCTGTACGTTAAGGAAATTATACGACTACATGGAGTGCCAAAATCTATTACCTCTGATAGAGACTCCAAGTTCACATCCAGATTTCGGATTAGCTTTCGAGAGAATTGGGTACCAAACTCAATTTCAAGACGGCATTTCATCCACAAACCGGCGGACGATCGGAAGAACGATCCAAACGCCGAAGACATGCTTAGAACAAGTAGTATTGGATCGAGGTGCAAAATGGGAAGAAATTTTACCTCGATTGAGTTTGCCTACAACAACGACTATCAGCGACGATCGGCATGGCCCCACACGAGCCTCAGACGGCAAGAAGTGTAGATCACCGCTTTACTGGGATGAAGTCGGTGAGAGAAAAATCATAGGGCTGGATGCAGTGAACGAGATGATTGAAATCGTTCGACAAATTAGACTGAGAATCAAAGAAGCTCAAGATAGGCAGAAATCTTACGCTGATACGCGTAGATCTGAGCTACAGTTTGAAGATGGAGACAAAGTGTTTCTTAAGGTCTCTCCATCGAGAGGGATTGTCGATTTGGTGAAGGAAAGCTTAGACCCCGGTTTATAGGACCTTATGAGATCCTAGAGAGGATAGGTCCAATAGCTTATAGGTTGGCTCTTCCGCCAAACCTAGGAAACGTGCACAATGTTTTTCACGTATCGCAATTGCGAAAATACGTTCCCGATCCAAAGCACGTGATCCATCAAGACGACGTGATTCTCAAGCCAGACATGAGCTATGAAGAAGAACCAATGGCAATCCTCGACTACAAAGTTCAACAACTACGGAGCAAGTCGATTCCGTTAGTCAGTCTTTGTGGAGACACGCATGACGAGAGGAAGCCACGTGGGAGCTTGAAGAAGCGATGAAAGAACTATACCCCGAATTATTTTCTAGAGGTATGCAAATTCCGGGACGGAATTTCTTTTAAGGGGGGTGGAATGTAATATTCCAAAGAAACGAACGTATAATTACGGTATTTTAAACCCGTAAATTTGGGGTTTTACCGGATAATTCTTATCTGTATAACATCGAAGATTCTTATTTCGATACGATATCGTATGACGAACTCCTTTTATATATTCACTAATAATTGTGAATTCAGGAATCAAATATCGCGTAGTAATTCGACAGCTTATTTTAACGTCGAACGCGTATCGAACGTCAGTATTTTATGGAAATTTCTGAGCAGTAAAGCTTGGAATTAATTTCCATATTATTTCCTTTATTAAATGGAATATATTTATAAAGTAAGTACGGACTTACTGCGACCATTTTGAGATGAGTCGATTTTGAACGTTTTGAGACGTTTTGAACGTCAATGTCTAAAGACGTTTTGAAAAATGAGTTTAATGCTCAGGAAATTATAATAATTAATTTTCTATTATTATTTTATATAATTACAGTATTATTAATTATTAAAATTGAATTTTTAGTTATTAAAATTCGATATTTTGGAAATGGGTTTTTCGAAAACCCTAATTGCTTAAACTATGGTTTTTCACATGAAATGATACCATTAAATTATCCTATGGTATCTAAACTATATGTTATGATATATATGAATATTATTGAGCATTAAAATCAATTTTGAACCATGAAAACTCGATAATGTATATTTATGGGTTTCGAAACCCTAATTTTAAATTTAGGGTTTTGTGTGCTTAAATGTGCTATTATTTTACCCTATGCTATTATTTATTATCTAAATCATATATTATGATATATATGTGTATAATTTGATCGAAATTGACATGAGTATCAATAATAGGTGTAATTTATGATTTTATTCCTATTTTCCAAATTAATTCTCGGTAATTTCGATTTTTGCAATATGTTATGTTTTAATTATTCTAATGTCTTGTATTATATATCTATGTTTTATATCTTGATTAATACATAGTATTATAGTGTAATTAAAATAAAATCACCCTCTCAAATACACCACATGCGACGGCTACACCATGGACAAAGCATGGGATTCTCTTTTCTAGTGCCCAATACATGAAGAGCTCCTTAAACACTCTTCAATCATCACCTCCTACTCCCCAAAAATTTGCTACATTCTCATTATTGTGTGTGTGTGTAACCGTGTACAAGAGAGAGAGATATAGGACTCTTCCCTTTCAATACACTTTACTCATTATACTCTCTAAGCATTTTGAACACACACAACACACTTCACTCTCTCATTTTTTCGCCAAAACCGAGAGTAACACTCTCTCATTTTCAAAATTTTCCTTCTTCTTCTTCTTCTTCACAAATCTTGATACCATATACATTCTTCTTGGATTCCATAGCTATTCCAAAGGTAAAATCTTGAACCATAGTACCGATTTTTGTTTCCATTGTTCAAGATTTTCGAACATGTTCTTAGTATGAATGTATGTTTTAAATGTTCTTGAGAATGAACTACGGTTGTATATATGTTGCTTGATGATTTTATTTACAAATATGAGAAAATATGTTAGATGAACATAGGATATTGCATATAAAATGTATGAATGTATCTAGCCTATATATGACATTTTCGAACAATAGGTCTTGTTTGAAATAATTTTCGAAAATGTTAGAAAAATTGTTATGAGGACCGATTGCTTTCAATTTGTTTTAAGGATGAATTATTGATCTATGATATGTTTAGAATCCATAGTAGTTTATTGGAATTTTTAGAAAAAACCCTAGCCTAAATTTTTGAAATTACCGTGAACTTTATAAACATGGACCTTGGTGTATAATTTTTATTTTAAGCATGCAATGACATATTAATGCTTTAGAACCTTGATTATATGTTCTATGAATTTATTATAATTTTTGAAAACCAAGTGATAAATTTTTAGAAAATGTCGTGACCTTATAAGTTTGATACCTTGGTGTATGATTATTTTTTTTTTGAACATGCAATGGTGTATTAGTGATCTAGTGTATTGTTTGTGTGTTATATGATGTTGTTGGAATTTTTGGAAATCAAATACTAAATTGAATCGAAAAAACCGAAAGCCTTGAGCTTGAATAAGGTGATGATTTAATTGGTTTTGATGAAGGATATGATGTTATATTGCTATACTATAGTGTATAAGCATAGTGTATAATTGTTAGAATTTTTGGAAACCAAACCCTAATTGAAATCAAAGAAACCGAGAGCTTTTGCTCCATAGGGTGATGATTTCAAATGGTTTTGGTTAATGTTATGATGTATTATTGTTATACTATAATGTTTGAGCATGTTATAATTTAATTGGAATTTTTAGGAATTGTTTGGTATTTATTTTGTAAATACCGAAACCATAAGGAAATTATTCCTTAATGAATGAATGGTTATAATGGACTATAGGTTATAATTGTGACATATATTTGATGTTGGGACATTATACTATGTGTATATCAATTTTGGGAATTTTTGGACAATTATTCCTATTTTTTTTCGAAAATACCGTGACATTAATGTATATATATATATGATAATAAATGACAAACAATATCATATGGATGATATTAATTCATATTCTGGACCATAGTATATAATTATGCACTATATTAATTTAGAAAAAAATTTGAAAATCATTTGGTGATTTTATATAATTACCGAGAATATTTCGATTATTTATAAGGATTTTAAATCCTTTTTAATTCAGTTTATTAATAAATTATATGTCTAATAATTATTTTAGACATATTTGGATTTTATGAAATTCTATAAACATAGATTACTATGTTCAAGACAAACGATTATTCAATAACGTTTTTAAATCGAAAAATACGTTTTAATTATTAAAAGGATAAATAATTGCGAAAATTTTTATAAGTCCTTTGATTTACGTGATAAATCGAGAAATAGGACTTGACGATTTTTAATCGATCGAAATTCGATTTATAAAATGAAATGGTAAGAAATTACTATTTGAAAGTCAAAATTGTTGACTTTGTTGACCAGTGTTGATTTTGTTGACTTTTTAAGTCAAACTTACGATTATACGTTCGATAAATATGCCAATATGCGTAAGATGTACTTATTGAGTATAATACCGCATTAGTAAGAAAAGATTTCACAAATGAAATCTTTATATCGAGAAACGTGCTTATACGTTGAACGTTAAACCGGAAAGGTTAAACTGAAATAGTTGAACGTATCTCGAGGAACGAGAACAATTCAATTGAATAACGTATTTTAAAACGTATTGAATTCATCAAGGAATTTAATTTATATCGATATAGAATATCGAACTTGTCTTAGACTTTGAAAGTCTCGAGAGACTTGAGCGACGTACTAAAACCTCGCTTTTTCGTAAAGGTGTGGACGCAAACGCGGCGACCGGATACTGACGTGCAAACAAACCTAGGACTCAATTAAAGACGAATTATAGTCCAGGTGGGCTTACTTTCCAAACAAAATGTGACTTTACTGCTCTTCCAAAATGAATTCTTTTACAATGTTATTTTGCAACTGTTGATAAATGTTTATTACGTTACCTGCCAAAAATATTCTATTTTGTGTATGCATCCTATCTGTTATGCCCGGGTAGGGCTGTGGCGATGGTTGGAACTATATTATGACAGGTTATGTCATTTGTTGGGTCGCGCCCAACCCTTTTAATGTCGGGTCCTGTGCCGGAAGTTTAATGCCTGGCTAGGATTGGCGTGAAGGTTGGAACTATATTATATGTTAACATATACATTTGAGAGTGACTGTGTGCTGTATGGGATTACGGCCGGTCACGACGTCGTAGAAGGGAGGCCTCCCTCTCGACGTTTGATCTTTGATATTGTTATGAATTGTGACTATGGGATACGGATCATACACACCAATGAAAATGCTCGGCCGAGCGATGTTTACGAACTGAAAATGATTTAGTAAGCACAAGGCATTTTCACCAAAACCCTTGTGACTTACCTTGATATTGGCAGAGTAATTCAAATGTTATCAATTGTTTTCGGCATGAGTCCACTGAGTGCAATTTCTTGTACTTAGCCCTGCATGTTTGTTTTTAAATGTGCAGGTTGAGCTCTGATGATGGTGATGGAGGATGTGTTGAGGAGTCCCGTGTCCTTGACCGTTTTAATTAGGATTTGGTTTTCACCTTGAATATATATCATCATATATGTATTCACACACTTTCCGCTGCTAAACTCTGAACTTTGTTACATTATGTTTCTGTCTTGAACTCTTGAGGTCCATCAGATCATGGATAAGTCTTTGGGTCTGATGACCTAAACCTTTCGAATTATTGAGACATCATTTTATGTTATGTCAAGCATGCTAGTTTATAATTGATGTATGCCTTTATCTTAGCCTTTTAGTCCTACAATACTATTCCTAGTATTGGTCACCCTCCAGTCCGGGTTATCCGGGGCGGGGGCGTGACACGATATAAGAAGCATGATCACGTATTGCAAAAGAACATAGAAGTACAAACTTCTTTCCCTTACAAGAACAAAAGAACTACATGAAGAACGAAAGTAAAGTTAGACTCGAGCTTGAAAGGCAAAAGACGAATGTGAAAATGAACGAGTACGACCTCGACTTCGACCTCGGCATGTGCGACCTCGACTTCGACCTCGGCATGTGCGACCTCGACTTCGACCTCGGCATGCGACCTTGCCTTCCACTTCGGCATGTGCGACCGTCGACTTTGACTTCGGTAATTTTAACATCCACTTGGATATGTCGACCTTGGTAGCCTATACTACCTCGTCATCGGCAACGGCATGCACGACCTCGGTGTCGGCATCGCTAACAATCTCGGCGCGAGCGCGCGAATTTTTCCCTGCACTGCGCAGTGATTTTGTTTTGGCTCGTTCTCTTTCTTTTGAACTCCGATTTACGCATGGTGTTCGCCTGCGTACTCCTAACGCACTAAAGTTCATTTGTTATGAAGGACTGAACCCCTGTTTCCTTCTCCAGAATTCACGAGAGTCTGTTAAAATTAGTTCGAGTTTTACTTAGGACAAGGACCTTATAGTATAACATAGACCTTAGAACGCTACTAGATAATAAGCTTCCCAGTAGAATAAGAAAGCTACGACATGTGTTGTACATGAAAACATTTCCTGATAACATTTATCTATTTACCAGATGTGTTTGGATTGTTTATCTGCTTTATAGATTATCCAGTTTATCCTAGCTGCTTAACAAATGCGTTTAAGTTATCTTATCTGTTTATCAGATAATATTTAGTTTGACTTATGCTAGTTTTGTCTGTGGCAGATGGAGGAGATGCGTTATACAGCTAGGAGGAGGCTAGGACCGAATGCTACGCCTGAGGATGTGGTTCGTGCATATCGCGAGTATTGGATGTGCTGGGGCGATGACTTGGGGAATTTCGATGCAATACCTCGCATAATCGGAGGATGCTCGAGTATACGGTGTGTGATTTGGTGTCAGCGCCTCTTGACCCGACTCCGCGCGATCGGGAGGATTATGCCCGGGAGGTGTCAGGAGACTACATCTACCGCGTGGGCGGAGACTCTGACTTGATCGCAGACTTACCGCGATTCATCAGCCATCTGAGCTATGTCTTCTGCGTGTACGGAGTCGTACCGAGAGGATCTTACCTTCCTCCGAGGGAGTATACCTGGCGTGACGACTCGCCAGAGTGGCTATACACTGAGGTTCTGAGACAGGTTGATCCGGTGGTGCCCCGATATCTATTTGATGAGGGTAGACTTGCCCATGTGGATAGGGCAGCGCGACCGATAGCATAGGGGGCGCCTGTTTTTCCTTCGTTGTCTTTTGGACATCCTCTACGTCCACCACTCCCGCCCCTACCACCGATGACGGCTCCACCACCTCCAGCAGAGCCCTACCGCCAGACGGCGAGGATGAGAGTGTCGGACACTCACGATGGTTACAGTCCGATACGCGATGATTACGGCCCGATGCGCGACATACATGCGATAGGAGATGATAGGGCAGGACCATCTAGAGTACGCGCA
Organism: Salvia rosmarinus; assembly: GCA_036937905.1. NCBI lineage: Eukaryota > Viridiplantae > Streptophyta > Magnoliopsida > Lamiales > Lamiaceae > Salvia > Salvia rosmarinus. Next base: position 38,722 of record JAODLM010000045.1, read on the forward strand.
CGTGAGGATGATTCTGATGAGGAGGAAGATCCTGAAGAGGACGAGGACGAGTGAGATTCCAAACGAGGATAGTGGATATAGATCTGTGTAGATATGTATAGTTAGTATATGTGTGTAGCTTGCTTGCTTATGTAAAATGGTGGAAGGGAGAAACTTAACATTTTGTAATGATATGTAAGCATGTATGTGTGTGACTTCCTTTATAATGACTGCTTGTCTAAAACAGCCTTTCTTATGGCACGATTTTCTGATGTATATATATATGACCCTGAATTGGGCTTTTGCGGTAAAAATGTGTATGAGAAAGATAGATGTTTTTATTAAAGTTGTTTTACAATAATACTATATGATGATATTATGTATGTTTAAATTATGAAAATGATATGCGATACTAATTATATGTCTTATATAGCAGAATGCCGCCTAGACGAGATCCTGAACAGGGAATTAGAGGTAGAGGAAAAGGAAGAGGAAGAGTTAGGGGAAGAGGTAGAATCCCAGTACAGGAAAACGAGGATATACCACAACCATCCCCACCTCCACCTGATCGTAGGATAGAGGAACTCTTTCTTAGGTAGAACCCTCATGTCTTTAATGGGAAAGGAACTTCGGATGTTGCGGAGCAGTAGATAAGAACAATGGAACAGATTTTCGACTTTCTACGATGCACAGCGCAAGAGCGGCTGTCGTGCATTACTTTTCAACTTACTGGACCTGCCGACTTCTGGTGGGAAGCCAGAAGAAAGATTTTTACACCGGAGCAAATGGATGAGTTTACCTGGGAGGATTTCAAGAGAGAGATGTATGACAAATACATCCCAAAGAGTTATAGGAAAGAAGGAGCACGAATTCTTCGTGTTAAAGCAGGAAAAGATGTCTGTGACCGACTATGATCGCACCTTTTGCGATATGTCAAGGTATGCTCCTGATCAAGTGAGCACAGATCTGAAGATGTCAGAGAAGTTTAGGTGCAGTGCGAGGCCGAAATAAGGATGTCTCTGGCCAGTCATGGAGATTTGACCTATACTGAGGCTCTTGGACGAGCTTTAGATATAGAGGCAGCGATGCTAGAGGATAAGTCGACACCAGCCCAGACGCAAAATACAGGGGATAGAGGAAAAAGAAAATGGGAAGGAAACATTGGTAGCAATAACCGGGGAAGTTCTGATAATATGATCAACAAACGGCAGTGGCAAGGAAATGTGGCGCCTCGGGGCGAGGGGATGGAAAAGGCGGTCTTTTCCTCCGTGAGAGGCCCACAAGAGCAGGTGAGGGCTCTTCCTTGCCCGAAATGCTAGAAATTGCACAAGGGAACGTGCATGGCGGGCAGCGGAAACTGTTTTAAGTGCGGGGTAAAGGGGCACTATGCTAACAATTGCCCAGGGATACGCCCGAAAACAGTGGTAAGGCCGAACCAGCCCGGCAATGCCCAGCCGCTCAGGGCTATCCAATTCCAGCCCCAACCTCAGCAGCAATTACAGCAACAACAGTGAAAACAACCCCAACAACAAAGGCGGCAACCACAGCGACAACGTCAGCAGCAGCAACGTCAGCCACGGCAACAGCAGCAGAATCAACAAGGGCCAGCGCCCCGTCAACCTCAGCCGGCCTAGGCTAGAGCGTATGCTCTACACCGGAGGTAAAACGAACAGAACCAGGGAAACCTGGCAGGTATGGGAATTCTTCTCAACGTACCTGTTATATTGTTGTTCGATACGGGTGCTTCGCATTCCTTTATAGCAAGAACATGTGTTGATATGTTTGAACTTAGATCTGAAAAGGCGAATCAGGACATGAAAATCTCTTCACCTATAGGAGGGATTATGACTGTTACGCATATTTGCTGGAACCTAGAGTTAAACTTAGGATCACTTAAGGTTCTGGCGAATAATTTGAACATAATACCCATGGGTGATGTAGATATAATTTTAGGGATGGATTGGTTAGCTAAAAACCATTCCACGATTCTTTGCAAAATGAGGAAAATTTCATTCCATTTTCCTGGACAAGAAGCTACTCACTTCCACGGAATCAGCATGGGGAAGAAAGTCCCGATTGTATCAGCACTGAAGGCGAGAAGAATGATAAACAAGAAAGGATGCCACGCGTTTCTTGTTTACCTGAATGGAGAAGATAAAACAGAGATGAAAGCTGAAGATGTAGAGATTGTTCGAGAATTCCCGGATGTCTTTCCTGAAAATCTACCAGGATTACCTCCTGATAGACAATTGGAATTCACCATCAACCTGGAACCCGGATCGGCTCCGATGTCGGCGCCTTATAGGATGGCTCAGAAGGCTGGAAGAATTGAAGATCCAAATCCAAGAAATGTTGGACCTAGGTTTTATCAGACCTAGTGTTTTGCCTTGGGGAGCGCCTGTCTTATTTGTCAAAAAGAAGGATGGTTCCTTGAGGATGTGCATAGATTATCGGGAACTAAATAAAATAATGCTCAAGAACAAATATCCTTTGCCAAGGATTGATGACCTGTTTGATCAATTACGAGGAGCAAGTGTATTCTCAAAGATTGACCTCAAGTCAGGCTATCACCAACTCAATGCGGTAGGAAGGCGTATCTAAAAGCGCATTTCGAGCGAGATATGGCCACTATGAATTTATAGTTGTGCCGTTCGGATTGACAAATGCACCACCGTGTTATGGACCTCATGAGCAGTGTTCCATCCCTACTTGGACAAATTCGTTTTGGTCTTCATAGATGATATTCTCATCTATTCGAAGAATGAAGAAGACCATAAGGAACATCTAAGAACGGTGTTACAATCCTTGAGAGTTGAACAACTTTTTGCTAAGTTTAGCAAATGCGAATTTTGGCTGAAGGAAGTAATGTTCATTGGATACATTATGTCTGCCGAAGGAATTAAAGTGGATCCAGCCAAGGTAGAAGCTGTACAAGAATGGAAATCGCCAAGGACCCAAAACGAGATCAGAAGTTTCCTGGGACTAGCTGGTTATTATCGGAGATTCATCGAGGGATTCTCCAAAATAGCAAGGCCAATAACCTAGCTACTCCGAAAGGAAATCAAGTTTAATTGGATTTGAAGAATGTGGTAATTTCCAAAAGCTTAAGGAAAAATTGACAAGTCTTGATCTTGCTAGATTCGAGCGGACAAAGAATATGTAGTCTATCTTGATGCTTCTAAGAACGGATGGGTTGTGTGTTGATGCGAGGAAGGAAAGTGATAGCATATGCATCCGCACAACTTAGACCACATGAATCGAACTATTCAACTCATGACACGGAACTAGCGATGTGGTTCATGCATCGAAAATTTGGAGACACCATCTCTATGGGTGAGATGTGAGATATTCTGAGATCATAAGAGTTTGAAGTACTTTTTCGAGCAAAGAGATCTAAACATGAGGCAGAGATGATGGCTCGAACTGGTAAAGGATTACGACTGTGGTATTAACTATCACCTGGGTAAAGCGAATGTAGTAGCTGATGCCTTGAGTCGAAAGAATCAAACCAAATTGGGATATCTCCTTACAAAGGAAGAAAAACTCGTTGAGGAGTTTTAGAGAATGAAGATAGAAATGGTTGAAAGTCCAGAGACGATCATGAGCTGTATTGCTACACTCTCTTTGACGTCGGACTTGAGAAAGAGGATAATAGACGAGCAGAGGAAGGATGAAAAGTTGGAAAGGACAAGAGTCAAGGTAAGAACTGAGGGGCTGAAAGAATTCAAGGAAGCGGCAGACAATGCCTTATTGTTTGAGGAAAGGATGTGTATTCCAAACAACAACGAGCTTCGAAACGAAATCATGAGTGAAGCTCATGATACACCCTATACCGCCCACCCAGGCAATACTAAGATGTACCAAGATTTAAGAGAAAAGTTATGGTGGGAAGGTATGAAACGAGACGTAGCCTCTTTTGTAGAGCGTTGTCTTGTTTGCCAACAGGTGAAAGCATTGCACCAACGCCCCTACGGAAAGTTACAATCTTTGGGGATACCCGAATGGAAATGGGATGAGATAGCGATGGACTTCGTTACGGGTTTACCAAAATCGAAAAGGGGAAACACTGCCATATGGGTAGTAGTTGATAGGCTCACAAAGTGTGCGCATTTTCTGCCAATTCAGATTATTCATGGATCTGATAAGTTAGCCATTTATGCACGTAAAAGAAATTATACGACTTCATGGGTGCCAAAATCTATCACGTCGATAGAGACTCCAAATTCACTTGAGATTCGGGTTGGTTGCAAAAGAATTGGGCACGAAATTGAATTTCAAAGACAACATTTCACCCATAGACCGATGGGCAATCGGAAAGGACGATTCAGACACTAGAAGATATGCTAAGAACAGTAGTATTGGATCGAGGTGCAAAGTGGGAAGATGTTTTATCCCTTATTGAGTTTGCCTACAATAATAGTTATCAAGCGACGATTAATATGGCCCCATACGAAGCCTTGTATGGAAAGAAATGTAGATCACCGCTTTATTGGGATGAAGTGGGTGAGAGAAGAATTGTAGGGCCTGAAGCAATAAGTGAAATGATTGAAATCGTCCGACAAATTAGGCAAAGAATAAAAGAAGCTCAAGATAGACAAAAGTCGTACGCTGATACGCGTAGATATGAGCTACATTTTGAAAGTGGAGATAAAGTGTTTCTTAAAGTCTCTCCATCAAAGGGGAGTATAAGGTTTGGAGTGAAAGGAAAACTGAGACCCCGTTTTATAGGACCTTATGAGATCCTAGAAAGAATAGGCCCGAGAGCCTATGGGTTGGCTCTTCCGCCAAGTTTGGGAATGTACACAACGTTTTCACGTGTCACAACTAAGAAAATACGTACATGATCCAAAACACATGATCCATCAAGACGACGTGATCCTCAATCCAGATATGAGTTATGAAGAAGAACCTACAGCGATACTAGACCGTAAAGTTCAGCAATTACGGAACAAGTCCATTCCGCTAGTCAAAGTGCTGTGGAGACATCATGGACAAGAGGAGGCCACGTGGGAGCTTGAGGATGCCATGAAAGAACGATACCCCAGATTTTTCTAAGGTATGCAAATTTCGGGACGAAATTTCTTTTAAGGGGGGTAGAATGTAATATCCCGAAGAATTAAATGCCTAATTACGATATTTATAATTCGTAAATTAGGGTTTCATCGAAATAATTAAATTAGTAATATATCGAATAATGATTTCGATTAATTACGAAGTAACGAATTCCTATTTTATATTCACTAAGGATTGTGAATTGAGGAATAGAATTTTATAAAGTGTTTCGGCAGTATTATTTTAACGTCGATTGAGTATCGATAGTTAAAATTTCGTAAAATTTTCTAAGTGACGAAGCTTAGAATTAAATTCCATTATTAATGGAATAATTTAATAAAGTGATTACGACTTTATTACGACCTTTTTGAGATAGGTCGATAATGAACGTTTTGAGACATTTCAAACGTTAACGTTTAGAGATGAATAGAAAAATGAGTCTAATAATCAAGGAATTATAATATTTAAATTCTTATGATTATTTTATGTAATTAGAATATTATTTAGCATTAAAATAATGCTAGAACATTAAGGATTTATTATTGAACAAATTTGGAATTTTCGAAAACTCTAATTCAAAAATTAGGGTTTTCTCACATGAAATGATACTAGTAATTTTTCCTATGATATAATTTATCATCTAAAATATATATTATGATATATATCCATAATTAGCATTAAAATGAGATGTGTATCAATTATACTATGAAATAGCTGTGAGCTATTATGTGCAACAAGTATTTACGTAAGTTTTGTGCATGATCTTGCTATGTTGTGATTAAATGATTCAAGTAGGATATATTGTACACATTAACCAAGTAAAATCAAGTGGATGCATGGGATTGAATTATAACCGTGTATTAGGTTGAAAAATGAGGTAAGAAGCTTTGATACAACTCTTAAGTAATGATGTACAATACATATGGGAATGTGTATTGACTAATACATGGTATTAGGACAAAAATTGAGAATTGTTTCCCTTGTATACAAGAGAGTCGTCGGCTCTTATAATCCAAAGTCAAGGATTGAATTGTTCAAGAAACAATTTGTGTAAGAGAATACTTACTAACATGATGTATGCATGATGAGTCATAGAATAAATTTTGTGTCTTCTTTGTGAGAGAGTGAGAGTGCCGACGGCACTTGTTCAATAAAGTGAGAATCAAATTGTTTATTTCAAAAATAATGTGTAAGACATAGTAACTATAGGTGATGTATTCATGTATGAGTCACAAAGCTTTATTGGAAAGGCTTCCAATTTTGTATAGTGAGAGAGTGACCGAGAGAGAGAGAGTGATAGAAGTTAGGGTGTTTCATTTCATTTACATAAGTAATAGGTTTTATTAAATCAAGTCATCACTTATTCTCTCCAAAACAAGAAACTACCGAGAGCAATATAGAAAAGAAACCCTTGTGTGTTCCTTATTTTCCTTAGCCAAAAGCTTGATCTAAAGCTTGTACTCATTAAATCAATACCGTTAAAAAGGTTAGAAATCGAACGAGCTTCGATTATACATTAAGATTTTAAATTTTCAATGGTTTGATCTTATGTTAAGCATGTGTTCTTAATTATGAAATTATGTTAGCATATGATAGTTTGTCACGACCCCACTCCGGACCAACCCGGACTGGAGGGCAACTAATACTAGGAGTAGTATTTTAGGGGTTACATGTGTAAAATAGAGATGCATAAAAATAAACTAACATGCTTGAACAGAATATGAGATGATGTTATATTGTTTTTGAAAAGGTTTAGGCCATCGGACCCCAAAACTTGGCCTGATCCGATGGGCCTCAATAGTTTATAAACATAAAGCGTAAATAAGGGAGTTCAGAGTATAGCAATGAAAGTGTGTGAATACATATATGACGATATGCATTCAAGGTATAAACCACAAATTCAAGTAAATCGGTCGAGGACTTTGGACTCCTCAACACATTCCCCATCATCACTATCGAGCTCAACCGCACATTTAAAACAAACATGCGGGGCTAAGTACAAGAAATTTGCACTTAGTGGACTCATGCCGAAAACATTTGATAGAATTTGGATTCTGCCGCCAATATCGGGTAAGTCACGAGGGTTTTAGTTAAAATGCCTTGTGCTTACCAAATCATTCGGTTAAATAAACATAGCTCGCCGAGCATTTTCTTGGTGTGTATGGTCCGTATCTCATAGTCACAATACATAATAATAATAAATAATAAGCGTCGAGAGGAGGCCTCCCATCTACGACGCCGTGACCGCCGTAATCCCGCACAAAGACACACTCTGCAAGCATATGTTAACACAGTATAGTTCCAACCTTCACGCCAATCTAGCTGAGCATTTATCATCCGCACGGGACCCGCATTAAAAAGGTTGGGTGCTACCACAACAATTGATATAATAGTTCCAACCATCTCCATAGCCCTACCGGGCATAATGAGATAGGATCCATACACAAAGCGAAATATTTTGGCGGTGTAATGCAAGAAACATTTGTTAAGCGGTTGTAGGATAAGTCTTGTAAGTAAATTCATTTGAAATAACGAGAAGTTACGTTTTAGTGGGGTAAGAAAAGGCCCACATTTAAAAGATAGGAAGCCCACATTCGTGAGGTAAGAAAAGGAGCCCACCTGGACTATGGTTCGTTGTAAAAGTCCTAGGTTCGTTCGTTCGTCAAAATCCCGTCGCTGCGTTTGCGTCCACACCTTTACGAAAAAGCGAGGTTTTAGTACGTCGCTCAAGTCTTTCGAGACTTTCGATAACTAAGATAAACTTCGATATTTCATATCGATGTAGACTGAATTCCTTAGTGGATTCAATATGTCTCTAATACGTATACGATTGACTTTTCTAGTTCCTCGAGATCGTTCAACGATATAGCACGTTTTCGATATATGGATTTCATTTGTGAAATCTTTTCTTACTAATGAGGTATCATACTCAATTAGTATATCTTACAGCGTCTTGACGTATTTATAAGCGTATAATCGCACGTTTGACTTGAAAAGTCAACGAAGTCGACATCGTCAACAAAGTCAACGATTTTGACTTTTAAAAGTAATTTCTTACAATTTTGTTTAAAATCGAATTTGATCGATTTGAAAGCGTAAAGTCCTATTTCTCGATTTATCTTGTAAATCAAGGACTTATAAATATTTTCAAGCATTTTAATAACCCTTTTATAAATAAAAAGCGTATTTTGGTATTTAAAACGTTATAAAATGAACGTTTGTCTCAAACATAGCAATCTATGTTTATAAAATTTTGTAAAATTCAAAAACTGTCCAGAATATTAATAGACATATATTTTATTAATAAACTGAATTAAAAAGGATTTTAAAACCCTTTTAAATTATCAAAATTTTCGATAATTAGATTAAAAATACTAAATGACCTTTGAAAAATTTTCTAAATTAATATAGTGCATTATTATACACTATGGTCCAGAATATGAATTCATAAAATTCATATGATTTTATTTGCTATTTATTTATATATATACATATATATATTTACGGTAATTCAAATAAATAGGGAATAATTATCCAAAAATTCCCAAAATTGATATATAATTAATATAATATCCCAACATCAATATACTTCACCAATATAACCCATAGTTCATCATAACCATTTATTTCACAATATATAACAATATTCACGGTAATAACTTGGTAATTACTAAATAATTAGCAATTAATTTCTAAAAATTCTAAATAAATTCCAACATGATTAAACATTATATTATAACATTGTAACATCATAATATCAACCAAACCAATTGAAATCATCACCATATGAGCTTGTAAGCTCTCGGCTTTTTTGATTGTTTTTGGTTTTTGGTTTTCAAAAATTTCAACAATTATATACTATGTTTATACACTATAGTATAGTAATATAACATCATAATATTTATCAAAACTAATTAAATCATCACCTTCAAGAGCAACAAGCTCACGGTTTATTTGATTTAAAATAGTATTTGATTTCCAAAAATTCTAATTAATTCACACAATGCATAAATAATATACTAAAGCATTAAAACACCATTACATGTTCAAAAATAAAATCATACATCAACCTATACTTTCCTAATGCTCACGGTATTAATTAAAATTTAAGCATATGGTTTTCAAAAATTCTAATTAAAACATATAACATATAAACAATACATTAGAGCATTAATATGTCATCACAAGCTTAAAATAAAAATTATACACCAAGGTATGAACTTATGAAGCTCACGGCATTCTTAAAATTTTAGGCTAGGGTTTTCCAAAAATTTTAATTAACATACCATAGCCTTAAATCATAACATACATCAATATTTCATTCTTAAAATACTTAGAACATGCTCGGTCATTACTAAACATTTTCTATAGTTTTCGAAAATTATTTTAAAACAAAATTAAGGTTCGAAAATCATATATACTAACTAGATACATTTCAACCATTTAATAACAACCATCTTTGCTCTTCTAACATATATTCACATATATTTTGGAATAAAGTCATCAAGAACAATATATCTCATGCTCAAGAACATTTAAAACATATATATACATATATATAACATTCGAAACATACATAAATATATACAAGAGCATGCTCGATTTTTACGGAATAAAGAGGATATAATCGATACTATGGCCTTATTTACCTTGGGTATGGTATAGAATCGAAGAACAATGTATGGTGTGAAGGTTTAGGAGAAGAAATTGAGAAGAAGAAGAGGATGAAGCTTTCGAAAATGGGAGGGGGTCATTGTTTTAGGAAAATGGGAGAGGAAATGAGAGAGTAATGAGAGTGTTGAGTGTTTGTAATGTGTGTTGAGTGTATGGCTTGAATGGAAGAGTCCTCCCCATACTTCTCTCCCTCTCTCGATTTTGGCCAAGAAATGGCACAAAATCTGCAGCTCAATGATGACAATTAGTGTGATGATTAGGCTAAGTGAAAAGCTAAGCCATGTATTGGGTAGAAAAAGGGTGGAGTGCTCCTTGTTCATAGGGTGGCCGGCGCATGGGGGGTGTTGGGAGCTGATTTTAATTTTGTTACACTATAATACTATGTATTAATCATATTATAGGTCATAGATATATAATACATGCCATAAAATAATTAAATCAACCAATAACACAAAATGGGCATTCCGATTTTAATTTTGAGAAAATAGGATAAAATTATAAATCACACCTATAATTGATACTCATGCCATTTTCGATCCAAATATACATATATACATCATAATATATGATTTAGATATTGAATAATAGCATAGGATAAAATTATAGCATTAATTAAATGCATATGAAACCCTAATTCCAAAATTATGTTTGAAAATTATAAATATAAGCTATCGAGTTTTAATGTTCCAAAACTGATTTCATAGCTTAATAATACCCATATATATCATATTATAAAGTTTAGATACCATAGGATAATTTAATAGTGTCATTTCATGTGAAAAACCAATGTTTATAAACTTAGGGTTTTCGAAAATTTCAACACCAAAATATCGAATTTAATAACTGAAAATTCGATTTTAATAAATATTAATACTGAAATTATATAGAACAATAATAGGAAATTAATTATGATAATTTCCTGAGTATTAAACTCATTTTACAAAACGTCTCAGAGGCGTTGGCGTTAACGTCTCAAAGCGTTCAAAATCGACTCATCTCAAAATGGTCGCATAAGTTCATACTTACTAAATAAATATATCCCTTTAATAAAGGAATTAAGATGGAAATTAATTCCAAGCTTCACCGCCGAAAATTTCATGAAAAGGCGGCGTTCGATACGCGTCTGACGTTAAAATATATTGACGAATCATTTCGTAATATTTCAATCCTTTAATTCACAATCCTTAGTGAATTATGAAAGGAATTCGTTATAACGATATCGTATCGAAATCACAAGGTTCGATGTCGTAAAAAGATAATATACGGCAAAACCCTAATTACGGGTTTAGAAAACCGTAATCGTATATTCGTTTCTTTGGAATATTACATAGTTGTTCATTAATAATGCATAATATGATGTATAGGATATATATATGATGATTAAATTGAAATTAAACATGTTATGAAATTTTTGGAATATGATCGAAATTTTCTTGAACAATATAAGGATGGATTATTGATATATGATGTTGTAGGAGTTCATAGTGATTTATTGGGAATTTTTAAAAATTCTATACTATATGTTTGTAAATGATCGAAAATCATGAAAAATATTAAGTTGATGTACAATTTTTCTTTAGGAAATGTTATAGCATATTGTTGATCTAGGACCTTAGTTATGTACTACATGATTTTATTAAGAATTTTGGAAATTAATTGCTCCATTTTTTTTAAGAGGACCGAGAGCTTCAAGCTTGAATACATGCATGGTTAAGTTGAATTTAATAAATGTTATGATGTAATGTTGTTATACTATAGTATATAAGCATTGTGTAATTTTGTAGAAATTTTATAAAATGTTTAGTGTATAGTTTGGAAAGGAACCGAGACCATGAACATTAATTCCTTGATGTAGAAATTGAAAATGTTGGACTATATGTTATAATCATGTTATAAATTAATGTTGGGGCCTTGTATAAATTAATTAGAATTTTAGAAAATTATTTGGACAAATTTTGAGAAAAAGCCGTGACCTATAGAGATTAAATAGGTGATGCCCAAATTTTCTATAGTTAATGTTAATACATATTAGTGATCCTATGATAATATAGTACACTATATGAATTTAGAAGAATTTTTGGAAGATAATTGAAAATTGAAGCTTAAAACCGTAAGCTGGAATAAATATATTAAGGATTTTAATTCCTTAATATCAAGAAAAATAGTTCATTATATGTCTAGAAAATATTTTAGACATATTAAGAATTTATGGAAATTTATAAACATAGTATACTATGTTTATGGCGAAACGTTATATTAAATAACGTTAGAAATGAAAAATAATGTTTAATGAATAAGTTAATTAATATTAAAGAAAAATATTAATAAAGTTTATCGATTTGCGTGAAAAATCGAGAATTAGGGTTTTATGAAAAAAATCGATTGAAAATCGATTTATATGGAAATTAGATATTAAATATATGAATTATTGAAGAATTTATAAAGAAAAGTCAAAATTGTTGACTTTTGAAATTAACGTATGAAATACATTCGATAAATAAGCTAATACGTAAAGCGTATTAATTATATAAGGAAATCTAGTTGGTGAGAAAAGATTTCATAATTGAAATCTTTATATCGAAAAACGTTAGAATACGTTGAGCGTTTAACCTAAAAGGTTAAAATGAAATAGTTGAACATATCTCGTCTCTGTCAATACGAGAAATGTTTAGTTAAGATCTGTGCGTATTGAATTCGTTAAGAAATTCAAATTATATTAGTATGAGTAATCAAAGTTTATTTTAAACTTTAAAAATCTCGAAAAACACCAAGTAATTGAAACTTGGTTAACCAAATGATAATGAGATTGAGGAATCAAAATCTTTGAGATCGTGTGAACTACGAGAATAGCCCTAGTATGTAACTCCGAGCAGAAGAAAATATCTTCAAAGCCAAGACATGGAAGAAAGATGCTTGGAATTTAAGTTATGGTGAACGTATACCCTACCAAGCCATACGACAATGCTAACGGTTCGGTCCCGAAGTGGAAGGCAAGTATAACGAAAGTAAGATTACTTTCAAATACCGTGTCCAAGAAAAGGGACAAAAGTCGAAATAACTAAAGAAACTATGAGCTATACGATTATAAGATAGCCACGACATAATATAAGCTTCAGAGACATATGACTTGATAAATAAGAATTTCCTTGAGAAGAGTTAAAGTAAGGATATATGAGAAATATATTCCTAAGATCGATGAAGTGAAAAAGGGAATGGAGTCATTCATATGGATTAGGAATGAATGATAGTGCTTGAAGACACGACGATCTCTACTAGTAAGACTTAATTATCGAAATATCAATATCAAACGGACAGGTTGATGTAGACCTAACCACAAATGCTATTGGTAAAAGCATAACGATACGTATACCCGAGAAGTATAAGGTGAATGAGGCACCGTAAGGCCATAAGCAAGGAGCATAATGTCCCAATGGAAAGGATGTGACATATGAAATAGATATTCACTTGAATAAACGGAACACCATAGACCAAAGCCTATACTTGCACCGAAACGTAACAAACAAAACCCAAAGACAAGATAGGTATGAGGAAAATTTCTCGTAATACCTATAAGATTTTGTTCAATTTAAGCGCTTCGCTTTTGACATCGCAAGCACGCAGTTAAGCGATAGAACCCAATTTAGGTGTTGCGATCAAGATGTAGACCTCCTTACCTATACGAAAATCATGGCCATCGCAAGAGTTGCTCAAGCGTAGATTCGAGCCTAGAATCGCCTAAAGTTCTACTCAATGATTGGATCACTATTTCGTCGAGATATAATTTTAAAGTCAAGAAGCTTCAAAATGGTTGTCATTCACGTGATCACGACCGGACCTAATCTTTTCGATAAAAGGTTTTACGATAGGATATTGGTACCACTATCCGCATATGAATGGATTTAGAGCGATATACTAATCAGGAGTAGGACGAAATGAGTATTAAGATAAGTGTCATGAGTTGTGTCATAAGTAGTCTATGTGTTGTATATGCCTTAAAGTATAAAATTCTTTAAGAGATCCTTCTTGTTTAAAATTTCCCTCCATTGCATAAATTAAGTCGGACTTATATCTAGAAATATCCGCTTACAAATGGCGGGGAAAGGAAGTTTAACTGCAAGAAGTTAACCCCAAGGCCTACAATTTATAACTCACACGAGCGTATCGACTCTTTTATTATGAGCTAGGCATGGATTTAGAACAATTTTGGAGAAAATTTTACACCTCTAGATGGACCTCGAAATTTTAGAGTGAAAATGAGGATGGTATCCAACGACTTATTGGTCGCTTGCCAACAGATCAAGGGGTTTTGCAAAAGGATGTGTCAAAAGAATATTTTCTCCATGATACAAATTCCAAAGTCCGCGACTTACTGAGATTTGTATGAACGGCACCTATAAGCACTTACTCATGATGCGTATGGAACGGCACCTATAAGCACTCGCCCTAGTCCCTAGAATTTACACCATACGACGTGACGTAATGTTGTACCCTAATGTTCCAAATGCCACCCCACGCCCCGTGTCAATGGTACCAATAAGAGGCGAGAAGGGCAAAAGGACAGATCTTATCGCCTCAAGGATTGGGAGTATTACCACTACCAACTCGACCTTACTGATAAAAAGTAACACCAACTCTCGGTATCAAGAAGAAACAGGAGAAGCAGACTGTCGACTCTTTGAAAAGAAAGATCGTTTGATATATGAGGTAAAACGACGAGAAATAGACAAGTTTCTAAACGAAAGGTACGACTCGGCGAAGGTCACTGTAGACACGTAACCCTATGATAATATGAGACTCATATGTAGATAATATGGTTAGAATGAGTAAAATAAACGTAGTCGAATATTTCGTGAATATGTTAAATGTGGTGTCGAAATTTTGGTGTAAAAAGAACTAGACGCTTGTAATTAGATCGGCTCGATAAACCGACTCGTAGATAATGAATAAAAGTCCTCATTTAGGAATTTTGGTATAATATTATATGGTCCTAGTAGAATGGTATCCAAATAATGAAGTTAATAGTTCCGAGTAAGATATGGTCAGCTGTGAGATAATAGTTAGCCATCTTGACCGACAAATGCACCAGCCTCGATCATGAACCTCAAAACTCGAGTGTTCCACACGCATTTAGAAAATTTTATCTTAACTTTCAATTCGACTCTCTGCCTAGTCGAAACCGGAAGGAGCTATGAATTGAGCTTTTGGTCCCTTTCCTTCGACAAAGCTAAGGGAAATAAAGCTACTTGCCCCTGGTAGCTATGAGTTAGATTCCCTCGTCAAGGCAGGTAGGACTAGATTTCGTTTCGCCTTGAGCTTGAAGCTCAGTGTAATTTTTACCTATTCAAAGGACGAAGAAGAACATAAAGAACATTGAAGGACTGTCTTACGACTTTAAAGAGTCAAGATTTTGCCACAGCATGACAGAATTTCTAAGAAGAAGAAATATTCCTCGTGCATATAGTATCCTTAGAAGAAATCAATGTGGACCTCGACAAAGGCAAAACAATTAAGAATGAAAGTCGCCAATGACCTAAGATAAGATTGAGCAATTTCATAGATTAATTGATCGCTATCAAAGAGCCCTTGAGAACTCTCTAAAGTAGCAAGACCAATAACATAGCTACCCCAAAAGGAATGAAATTACGTGGAGTAATAAAAGAGAGGCTATGTATTAATATGAGAAAGATAATAGCTTATGATCACAATGACTTAGGCCACATGAATGGAATTTTTCCAACTCGACATGAAATAGTGACGATGTATAAATACCAAAGTCTTGAAGACATGACTCTATGATAATAAGTTAAGAACCCTTCTCACTCATGAAAGTTTGAATTTATTCTCGAGCAAGGAAATGTGGATACGTGACGATGAAAGATGGCTCAATTAGTAAAAGATTATAAGTGTGATAAATGATCACTGATGATGGTAAATGTAGAATCTAATACCGAGTTATAAAATTCACCCTAAATTCATAGTATGTCCCAACAAAAGGAAAACTCATGGAAAGTTTAAGAAAATGAGAACGAAATAGTCGGGCATTCAAGGATTTAACGAAGTTGTACTCTCACACCCAAGGTGACATACGACTAAAAAGAGAGATGGGATGAGAATACAAATTAAGATAAGGAATGAAAGGTCAAGAATTTTAAGGAGTCATTGGACAATGTTATATCGCCTAAAGAAGGATTATATATATATAAATATCTCCAAGCAATAATAAGCGAGAGATGAAACCAAGAATGAAGTCATGACCCTTCTCTTACCGCCCACCTAGACAACTTTAAGATATGTTACGATTTACGAGAAAAAGTTAGATAGTAAGGAATGAATCGAGACGTAACCATGATTGTCGAGCAATGTCTCTATTACCAACAAGTGAAGGCATTATATCAAAGGCCTTATAAGAGGTTATAATCTCTGAACGAATGAAAATGGAATGATGTAGCAATGAATCTTATGACGTGTTCGCTAAAGTCATAAAAGAAGTCGCACTACTATATGGGTAGTAGTGATCGACTCACAATTATGTTTTGTCTCTCGCCTACTCGGATGACTCGAGACCCGATAAGTTAAGCTTAGACGCACAAAAAGGAATTGTATATTTACGGGAGTACCAAACCTATCGCTTCAGATAGAGACCCAAGAGTACCCTAGATTTTGAACTAACTCCCAAAAAGAGTTAAACACGAGAACCTTAACATAGTTGCCCACCCACAAGCGCATGGCTAACAAAAGGACTGATGAACGTTTAAGGATACGATGAGAACATAAATGTTAAACCCGGTGCAAGTGAGAACGACATTGTACCACTTGTTAAGTTATGTACAACCGTAGTCGCCAACCAACGATCAATATAAATTTTACGAGGCATCAGATCGAAGAAGTATCGACCACCACTTTATTGTAACAAAGTAGGTGACCAAAGGTATAAAGTTCCCGACGCCATAAAGCTAAACGACCGAGATATCTCGCCCAATAAGGCAAAGAATAAGAAAAGCTAGGACGGACAAAAAGTCTTACGTTGATACGCCAGAACTCGCAAGCGCATTTTAAATGCGAATTAAGTTTCTTAAGATCAGAGAAATTACAAAATCGAATGAGAATGTCGAGACCACGCTGTAGAACCTACGAGCTCTTCTAATAATAGCCTAGTAGCCTATAACTTGGTATTCCCACCAAATTAAAAATCGAAATATCTTTCCACGTGTCATAGTTAAGAAATACGAAAATGACCCAATTCACGTGAAACCAACATGATGACGTGAATGAAAAATAATGTTTAATGAATAAGTTAATTAATATTAAAGAAAAATATTAATAAAGTTTATCGATTTGCGTGAAAAATCGAGAATTAGGGTTTTATGAAAAGAAATCGATTGAAAATCGATTTATATGGAAATTAGATATTAAATATATGAATTATTGAAGAATTTATAAAGAAAAGTCAAAATTGTTGACTTTTGAAATTAACGTATGAAATACATTCGATAAATACGCTAATACGTGTAAAACGTATTAATTATATAAGGAAATCTCGTTGGTGAGAAAAGATTTCATAATTGAAATCTTTATATCGAAAAACGTTAGAATACGTTGAACGTTTAACCTAAAAGGTTAAAATGAAATAGTTGAACATATCTCGTCTCTATCGAAGTACGAGAAATGTTTAGTTAAGATACGCGGCGTATTGAATTCGTTAAGGAATTCAAATTATATTAGTATGAGTAATCAAAGTTTATTTTAAACTTTAAAAATCTCGAAAAACATGACCGACGTACTGAAAATCATTTTTACGTAAAGGTGTGGACGCGGACGCGATGAATTGACGCTGAAGAAAAATCGAATTAAGACGATCAAAAAAATCCAGATGGGCTTTATTATACTCTTAAATGATAAAATGCTGAACAAATGATTTTATTTACGATGCTTATATCAAGAAATGATGATAAAATGTTTATGAAATTACCTGCCAAAAATGTTTATATTTTATGTATGTATCTTATCCTTGAATGAAATGTTATGAATGTGTGGGTAGCTCCCGACTTATGAATGAAATCGAATTCGGATCCTATGCCCGGAAGGCTTATACCTGGCTAGGATTAACGTGTACACATCAAATTAATAGTGACTGTGGGAGATGTAAGGACAATGCACGGCCGGTCACAGCGACGTAGAGGGAGGCCTCCTTCTACGGCATTAAATGATAATGTTATGGTAAAAGGATAAGGATATGGATCATACATGCAAGTAAAATGCTTGGCCAAGCGAAAGATGTTTATGAACTGATGAAAATGATTTAGTAAGCACAAGGCATTTCAAGTGAAACCCTTGTGTCTTACCATGATGTGGCAGTGTAATTTAAATACGATAAAATGTTTTGGCATGAGTCCACTGAGTGCATTCTTGTACTCAGCCCTGCATGTTTGTTTTTAAATGTGCAGGTTGAGCTGATGATGATGATGGAGGGGTGTTGAGAAGTCGGGAATGCTTTTGATGTTTAATATGTTAGAAACCTTGAATACACATCGTCATATGTGTATTCACATGTTTTCCGCTGCATTAGAACAATATGTTTATGTTTTGAAGTTAACAGTTGAAATCATTCAGATCATCGGTATTCTTTTGGATCTGTTGGCCTAGTCTTTATTGTACATTATGTTAGTAATGTATATAATGGTTGATTCGTCTTATTTTTACATGATGTATGTCTTCGAAATAGTCTTTCATGATCCCTAATTACTGTTCCTAGTATTAGTCCTCTTTAATCCGTCCTTAGGATTAGGGGGCTGTTACAGGTTACATAGTAAATCACAGAAATATTTACGGTAAAGCAGGACAGAAATGAAAAAGAATTTATACCTAAGAATTTCACACATAAATTCTTTTGATGATATGGAGCAGAGACGAAGCATTCGTTTCCAGAAAATATGTTCAGCGGAACTGAAGGATTTTTAATTTTTTTATGAGAAGGTAAAATATTATAGGAACACTGATTTTAATCTAGGCGTAAGAAGAAAGAAGCTGAAAACTTAGCAACACATGTAGATTTTCAGAATGCTCAAAATATTATTTCTCTCTTTAGTCTTATCGTTAGATAAGATGTCATTTTCTAATTCATGACATCTCATCTGTAAATATTGACTAATAAATTGTATTAGTTGCTTTAGTTGCCTATAAAAGGCATATGTCATTCATTGTAAGAATGCAACCCCGAGAAGAAATAATATTTTGAACATTATGAAAATTTACATGTGTTGCTAAGGTTTTCATCTTCTAAACCTTGATTTTCGAATGCTTTTAGACTTCGTTTAGCTCTTTTTAAATGCGGAATATAAATATGATTTTTTGATATTTCAGGAATATTTGGATTATTAATTTGTTCTTCATGATAATTAATAAGAGATTTTATCCTTGTGATTTTATAACGTAGACTTTTGAAATAATTTTGTTGATTAACAATTACATAATCAAGTGGAGCATCAAAGATATTATCAACAGCAAAAGGATTGCAAGTGATATTCATAAAATTTAAAACTTACATATTATTTCTTGAACAACTTGAACAACTTAAGCAACTTCAATACAAAGATTTAGAGAGAGAAAAGAGAAGAAAGAAGGCGAGCAAACTCAAGCGTGCCCTCCAACAAAACTAACATCCTTATTTATAGAGGAAATGAGACACACGACAAACACACTATTTACAAAAGTGGGAATATTTTCCAAAAGTCAAAAGGTGACTAGTATTTTCCCACTAATCATAATTTAGAGATGTCATTACATACGTCATCAAATTCATCTGTCATTGCATTCGTCAGAGTAATTACTTTGGGGATGGTTCTCCTTGTAGAGCAAGTACGAATGCATCAAATGGATCTTGAGCTTCTTG
This sequence comes from Salvia rosmarinus, assembly GCA_036937905.1. Classification (NCBI taxonomy): domain Eukaryota; kingdom Viridiplantae; phylum Streptophyta; class Magnoliopsida; order Lamiales; family Lamiaceae; genus Salvia; species Salvia rosmarinus. The sequence continues at coordinate 58,316 of JAODLM010000045.1, forward strand.
GAAATCATCATTATCTTCCATCATAGTATCTTCAATAATTTTAGTCTCTAATGAAGATGGTTCTGTTGAACTTGAGCATTTTGCTTGAGAACTCTCAGATCCAAAAACTTCTTTAAGTAAAAGATTAACAGAGTCTTTATCCATTCTATTTAATAGATCTTTTAGTAAATACTCATGCGATGGAGTTTGTGCATTAAGATTTTTTATGATCTCCGGACTAGCAGCTTTTACTGCTAAAATTCCTCTTTTATCAAAGGTTTTATCTTCCTCAAAGAAATTCTCCTAATAACAAGAATTGTAGGAGTGAATTTTATCTCATTTTTTGAACGTGCTTGTTCTTGCAGGCTATAATCCCATTGAAGAATCCATGGAATTGTATAATGATTAGCAAATTGTAGAACTGCAGGAAGACTTTCAAGATGGTTATTAACCTTATGAAATGTTATTCATATATCTTTTACTTTTCGAGGAAATATCATAGGCATTACACCCCATGAAAAGAAGAAAGTCAAAAACCAATTTGGTATTATTTGAAATGGGTTATCGAGATTAAACTTAACCCACCACGAATGTTTTCGTGAACTGTTTTAATATAGGAAAATATTATCCCATGATTTGATATAATCAAAATAATTATAATAGTTGGATTGTCTGATGAGAAGACATTCCCCAATTTGAAGGTAGCAAAATTCGCTTAATAACAAGTTTTGAAGAAGCATATTCTTTATTTGCGCGATCCATATGTTGAATTTCAACAAATCCGGTTTCTATTAGAATTGTTTCAAAGTAATCACGAGTCTTTTTTCCAAAGACTTGTGGAAGATCTTTATTAAGATGCTATAAGCGATTTGAACTGGAGAAAGACCTTTTAGGTCATCTTCAATCGGGCAACAATTTAAATATCCAGATATAATATATGGATATTTAATTTCATCTTTTGATCCTATTTGAAGAAAGATTGCATCATGATAGTGTTGAATATCATATGAATCTTCATCTTTTTCAAATTCTTTAATAAAATCAATTTGACTGAGAGATTCCTCAATTTCATTTTTAAAGAATTCAGTCATTTTAGGCTTTGGATTTTTGACTAAATTAATCATGGATTTTTTACCCAATGCTTGTTTTCTCACAATTTGATTCCAAGACTTGTCCCTGCAAGAATTCTCGTGTTAGAAAATCTGGTAAACAATTATTTTTTCTAGAAATGTGTTCAATATCAAAATCAAAACGTGCTAATATAGCTTGCCATCGAGCAAAAAATTTATTTTGAAGCAATATTTTTAACATCTTTTGTTAATATATCTTTTGCAGATTCACAATCAACTCTTATTAAGAATTTTTTATTTAAAATATCACTTTCAAATTTAGTGACACATTTTACTATTGAAAGTAATTCTTTTTTGATTGTAGAATAATTCATTTGAGCATTATTCCATATACCAGAAGTATATCTAACAAGTCTTCTTTAGAATTTTCTGAATTCTTTTGTTTAAGAATTCCTCCATATCCGATTTCTGATGCATCTGTTTCAACTATTTTGAATGCTTCAGGATTAGCTATTGATAAACAATGGATTTATTTAACTCTTTGTTTTATTCTTTTTACAGCTTCTGTATGATCATTAGTCCAAGGTAAAGGATTCTTCTTTAATCTTTAGAATAATAATTTACAATCTTTTGCTAAATTTTGATAAAAAACTCCAATATAATTAAGACTTCCAAGAAATCTATGTAATTGATTTAAATCAGTAATTTTATCTGGGAATTTGTCCGCAAATAAAAGTAATCTTTCAATAGGAGTAATAATTTTATTTTCAATATAATGTCCTAAGAATTTATTTTTGTTTGAAATATTTTTACCTTTTAGGATTTATAGCTAAACCACTCTTTTGTGGTTTGTATAAAAATATTAAGATGTTTAAAATGTTCATCGATGATTTTAGAAAATATTAAAACATCATCAATATAAACAATAATAAAATCCATATAAGGATTATAAATTTCATTCATAATATTTTGAAATTCCATTGGAGCATTTTTTAAACCAAATGGCATAACATTCCATTCAAAATATCCAAAGAGGACGGTAAAAGTAGTTTTATATCTATCTTCTTATTTTAGAAGAATTTGATAGAATCCTGATTTTAAATCAAAAGAGAAAAATATATTTCCTGTAAACATCCTATTTAACAAAACTCTTTTATTTGGTAATGGTGCTTTATCCATTTAAGAGCTTTTATTAAGAGGTTTATAATTTATAACTAGTCTAGGAGCTCTTCTTTCTATTTCGGAGGTATTTTCTACATAAAATGCAGAGCAACTCCAAAGACTATTACTAGGTCTTATTAAACTATTTTTAAGAAGAATATCAATTTCTTCTTTACAGAATTTTAATAATCTTTCTCCCATGGCAATTGGCCTTGCCTTGGTATTGACTTTTCTTTCATCGAAATTATCAATATATGGGAGAGACACTTCATGTCTTTTCCTATTCCAAAATGCATTTGGAACTTCAACACAAATTTCTGTATTTAATTTTTGAAGAATTTCTTTTATTTTATTTTGAATTTTTTGAAACTAATTTTTCTTTGATTGTTTTAAAATTAATTTCTTCTTTTAATGAGTTAATGAAATTATTTTTGTTTTTAACAACTTCTTGTAAAACATTTATAGATTTTGTTAAAGGAATAGAGGAAAATGGGAAGAAAAGATTTTGTCCCTTAACTTTAGTAAATAATCCCTTTTCATTAATTTTATTAATAGGGAATAACATTTGGAAAAAAGGAGTACCAAGTATTACTGTCGTAGAAATATTTTTTATTAAAATAAAAGTAGTATTGAGACAAACTCCTGAATTACAGATAGCAACATCAGATAATTTGTAATTAACAATTAAAGGTTGCTTATTAGCAGTGGTTATAAACTGAGTAGTTTTAGAATAGTATTTTGAGGGTGTGTTTACTTTGCATGATTAGGTTGGATAGATAAAATTAATCCAACCTAATCAAGTGTTTACTTTTAAGGATTAATATTTAAGGATATACCAAAGCCCGAAATTATTTTAATCCTTTGAATTATTCTTCATTAATTTTAATCCAACCAATATAGGTAGGATTGAAATAATCCTCCAAATAAAGGAAGAATTATTTATCCCAATTTTAATCATTCACTAATCCTTTGTAGTAAACAAAGGATTGATAGATAAAAATTATCTTATCACACATTTAATCCATCAAATAATCAATCATTCGAAATGCTAATCATGAAAAGTAAACACTTTCTGAAGGTATAATTCTTTCACTAATACAATTAACATATGCTCATGTATCTAAGAGAGTATTAATGGTAATAGTAAACTCTTTATTTACAATAAGAGTTACCTTAGAATACCATTTTTGAGAAAGAATCTGATCAATTTTATTGATTGAAATTAGATACTTAAAATTAATTTGATTTATTTCTCGATCTTTTTCAAGAAGAGTAATTTTTTCACTTTCTTCATCTTCATCAGATGAAGTGGAGTCAATCCTCCAATTAGTATTTAATAAATCCATTCTTTCATTAAGAAATTTTATTCAGATTTTATCTGATTAATTTCTCCTTTTAATTCAGAAATCGTAGGCTCTCTTTCTTTTTGATTAGCCTTTTCTAATATTTTGATATAGGAATATAATTCCTTTTGTTCTTTAACCTTGTTAGTAAGTCTAGTTTCAGACTTTTCAAATTTGGAATTTGAAGCAATAGAAATGTAATATTCTATAGCTTTTCTTTTTTCTATAGGGTCTTCTATTTGGTCTATTAGATCAAGAATACAATTTTCTTCTTTAGTGATAACATTGATATTTAATCCCATAAATTTTATGAGACAAACATCACAATCACAATCTCAATCACAATTTTGTAATTCTAATAGATCAGATTCATCTTCTGAAATTTCTGAAAGATTTATCCTCATTTTTAAGGATAGTAATAGAAATATCTTCATCATCTTCTTCTTCATTAAGAAGAATATTGCATAAAGATTCTTTTAAATCTCTGTCAATATTAAGATTATTAATTTTCTTTTTTACATAACATTTATTTGGCTTATGTCCTATTTTTCCACATTTCCAATAAATAGGCCTAGTTTCTTCAGTTTTAGAAGATGATTTTTTAACTCTTTTTGGAACACTTCTTTTAATTGCTTTCTTTTGTTTAGAATAATTTTCTGAATAAAATTTTTTCTTTTTTCTAAATTTATGTTTTTTCTTAATCCTATTAGGATACTATTCAGATTGAAGACCTATTTGTTCACAAAAATTTCCAATTATATTTTTATTTTCATTATTTTGAAAATCTCTATGTCTTTTTAATTTGATTTCATTACAAAGAATAATTCATTCAGCAGTTATTTCTGCTGAAATATCACCATAAGAAAGATTTTCCCAAATAATATTATTGTTAACAAAAAAAATTTTTAACCTATTTAAAACTCTTTCTGAAAATAATGTCGGTAAACCTGCAGTAAATTTTTCTTTCCAAAAGTTCATATTACAATCATTTCTAGTAAGAACTTTGGACATAAAAACATCTTTATACCATCTAAAATCAGATAGTTTTTGACATCTTAAATTCATTACTTGTTTGTGAGTTTTATCTAGTTGATGCTCATTAGCTCCAACAAAATTTGTAAGTGTAGTGTAAATGTAATACCCCGCAGAATTAGATGCCTAATTACGGTATTTAAAACCCGTAAATTAGAAATTCGCTGAGATGATTCAATCCATAAAATATCGAATAATGATTTCGATTATTTACGAAGGAATGAATTCTATTTTACATTCAACGAGAATTGTGAATTAAGGAATAAGAGTATATGAAGTGTATAGGCCGTATTTTACTTTAACGTCGATTTCAGATCGATAGTTAAAACGTCAGTAAATTTTTCTAAGAAATTAAGCTTAGAATTAAATTCCATTATTAATGGAATAATTTATTAAAGTAATGACGACCATTTCGAGATGAGCCGATAATGAACGTTTTGCAACGTTTTCAAACGTTAACGTTTTGAGATGAAACGAAAAGCGTTTTAATCGATCAAGAAATTATAGGAATTAATTTCCTATGATTAGTATATGTAATTACAGTATGATTTAGCATTAAATCAACGCTAGATCATCGAGATTCGATAGTTACCAATTTTTCAAACGTTCAAAACCCTAATTTTCGAACTCGATTTTATCGCATAAAATGATGCCATTAATTTATCCTATGATATTATTTATCATCTAAACTACATGTCATAACATATATCAATGTTTGGCATGGAAAATAAAATTTGGACCCTTTGGCATAGTGTAATAGCGAGAGCTATATACACATATATACTAAGCACTTATTTGTTGATTTATTCTTTTGCATGTATCTACTATATGACAATGTGATTAATTATAACCTAACTAAGCAACTAAAATCAGATATATATATAGTGCATGTGTGTGTGTGTGTCGTGTAGAGGGTGTGTGTGTGTAGGGACAAGTGTTACCATGCAAGGTCATGGGACAACACTTGTCACCCTAAGCTACCACCCCATGTAACACCACACCCCACTTCAGCCTTCTCCCCACGACACTCTCCCTCCCAAATTCAGACTGCAGCCATCTCCTCTCCTCCTCTCTCTAAGGTTTGCAAGGAGGCCAAGAGCTCCTCCCTCCCCACTTTCATCTCAACCGAGCATGAGCTCCGTCGCACCTCCATCTCTCCCTCAACCTTGTTAAAACTCTGATCCAAGGTAAAATCCCTACACCCATAAGTTACTTTGATCGAAATATACACATGCATGTTCATCAATAAGCTTGATGGTGTTGGTTCTATAGTTGAAAGTGATTGCATGTTGTTAATCTGGACGATCAGTAACTTCCCGAATTTATTTGACTAAGTTTCAGTGGTCCGATGATTGTGAATTTTTGATATGTTGAAATTATATGTGTCTAGTATGCCTCTGTAAAATTTCAAGTCCATCCAACTTGATTTGCTATTTTAATTGTATTTATCAAAACACTGCACAAATCTGCGAAATCGCCGTGTTTATCACCCATAGTGCGTGGCTTTCGTTTTAAGTTTGGATAATGATAAAACTCTAAAATTTGGCAGAAACATAATTCAGCATGTCTGGAAGATTCCTGTAAATTTTCAGAATTTTCTAAAATCTTTACTATTTATTCCAGATTTTACAAGTTAACTGCACAAAACTGTCACGGGATTGATAGCTTGTGGTAAAACATTTTATCTCCCAATCTATGGTGAATCATTGAGTGAGGCTTTTCTGGATAAAACTAGACTTAAGTGGATTTTCAATATGATTGGTTTCATTTCCAGATTCCTTATAATGAACTCACGGTGAATTTTTAAAGTTGATACATTACAGTAATTTGTTTTGGACAAACTGCCTTAATAAATCTTTCATATATAGGCTGTTCGAGTATGACTTTTACGTGAGGTGTTCAAGCCATTTGTAGTCCGATTTGGACTTGGGTTTCTTCATAAGAAATGTTCCTCACCATGTCTAGTTGTGATCTGGAAAGTTTGATCCCAAACCAAGTTTTATAGGTATACCTTTCATCGACCCAAAGTCACCTACTGGAAACTGTCCATTTCAACTAGTCAACTTTGGACTTATGTATTTCTCGATGCGTTAGATATTTTCCAGTATGGTCTTCATGACATATGTAGTACTTGTTACAAGGTTTCTAAATTGATAGCCTGCAGCCATTTTGGCATTGTGAGTCAAAGTTACGAGCCTCATAAAACCCTCGTCGTTAAGCTAAAACTGAAAATTCTGGAAAATTTTCTAAGTATAGAAGTCAGTTTGAGTTGCCCACTTTGAGACCCTATATCTTCAAAACCACGACTCTTTTGGATTTAATTCCTTCTTAGAACTTGTAGTACATGTTTAGAGGTTTCCAGAATGTATCTTTTGCGACCATACGTATTCTGAATCGAGAGTTATGGATCGTCAAAGTACGTCACTTGGGTTGTTTCAAGCTGTTTTGCTGAAATTAAAACACTTGAAATTTGACTAAGTGTTAGAAACCCCTATGTGAAGTATGCCTTATGTGACTAACATGCTATTAATCGATGCATTCATTATGTTATGTCGCAAGGTACGATAGAGCATTATAAGATGTACAATTATGATAAAACATCATGATACGATATTTTCACGAAAGCATACCTTAACGTGAAATATTTGACTAGGTGCTACCACATGGTCAATTGAGTGTATATCATACCATGATATACACTAAAATAGAAATATAGGTTCTAAGACCCAATGGATTTTTCCAGCTCCAAAACCTCAAGGCCAAGAATAGATAGGCTAAAGCTAGGACTTACAGTCCAAGAAATGGGATTAAGGCAATCTACAGTCCAGGTGGGCTTTACTCTACTCAAAAATAAAATGCTTTTGAAATATTTATTTACGATGCTTATTTCAACTGTTGATAAAATGTTTACATGATTACCTGCCAAAATGTTTATGTTTTGTGTATGTATCCTATCCATGAGATGTTATGAGATGTTATGAAATGTTATGAATGTTGTTGGGTCGCTCCCAACTTATGAATGAAATCGATATCGGATCCTATGCCGGAAGGCTTATACCTGGCTAGGATTAACGTGTACACCTAAGGTGACTGTGTGCTGTAAGGACAATTCACGGCCGGTCACGGGGTCGTAGAGGGAGGCCTCTCTCACGACTTTCGACTATGATGATATGATGAAATGATGATAAAGGATACGGATCATACACACCAGAAAAATGCCTGGCCAGGCGATGATTTTGAGAAATGACAAAAATGATTTTAGTAAGCACAAGGCATTTCAACTAAAACCCTTGTGTCTTACCATGATGTGGCAGTGTAATCTTCAAATGATAAAATATTTTTGGCATGAGTCCACTGAGTGCATTCTTGTACTCACCGCATGTTTGTTTTAAATGTGCGGAGTTGAGCGGATGATGGATGGGCGGTGTTGAGCAATAGGATTATTGTTTGAAAAGTTTATACCTTGATAGTACATCGTCATATGTACTTATCACATGTTTTCATTGCAAGAACCTAAATTTATGTACTAAAGTCAAAGAATATACTTGACATATGTTTTACAGTTTATTGTTAAAAAGAATCTCCCTTTATAATTATCCCCGTTTAGAGATATAGTCCCTGTTAATCCGTACTTAGGATTGTGGGGCTGTGACAGAGTGGTATCAGAGCGGTTCGCTCTTGAACCCAATATCTTCTGTAAGGTTAAGTCTAGATTGAGTCATTAGACCTCTAGAGATCAGCTGACAATGCTCAACACTCCATCACATCAAGCTCAACCGAAATGAGGTAAATGACTCTTTTCCCAAAGTTTTAAAAATTAGCCTGGCCGGACGAATGTTTATGAAATGATTTTTTTTATAAAATGAAAAGTTTAAAGTGAAGGATGATTGAAATGATCTTTGAAAAGAAATGAAAGCTATGAGAACGGTTGAAAATGAATGATATGACAAATGACTTGTCAAGAAAGTTATGAAAAGAAGGAAAATATTAGAAAGATGATGACAATGATATGAAAAGTTTGCACGATATGCCAAAGATGAAATGTTGGAATTCTCGAATTGATAAGAGTTCATTATTATGAGCGAGTTATGATTATTCATGTTTAAGATGATTGAGATTGGACATTGAATTGTCAATATGATATGTTGAATTCTTTAAATTCAACGAAATACGTCTTGTATAAATGAGCTACGAGGAATATTCAAGTTTTACTTCAATCTCAAAGTTGATTATGATGATGAGCATGCTAGTTCAATGTAACGTAGACTTTTAAGAAGCATGATCACTTTCTACGAAAGAACATAGAAGTAAGAACTCCTTCAATTACAAGAACAAGAGTGACGATGGATTTGAGAATTTCATTCCATCTTGAGTGAAGAAAAGCAAAGGATTTATACGAAATTGTTCGACCTCGACATATACGACCTCGGCCGACATCGACATGTGCATCGTCGACTTCAAATCGAATTTGTAATATCGACTTTGACATGTCGACTTGGTAACCTGTTCGACCTCGGTGTCGGCAATATTCTGTACTACCGGCATCGGTAACGGCATGCACGATCTTGGTGTCGGCATTGCTTATGACCTCGGCGCGAAAGCGTGTAAATTTCTCTGCACTGCGCAGTGATTTTGTTTTGACTCGTTCTCGGTCGTGTGAACTCCGATTTACGTACGGTTTTCGTCTACGTGCTCCTAATGCACTATACTTCATTTCTTATGAAGGACCAAATTCCTGATTCCTACTCCAGAATTCATGAGAATCAGTTGAAGTTAGTTCTATGATTTGAAAAGAGTAAGACTGTTATAGTATGATACGAATCCTAGAATGTTACTAAGAAAGTAAGATCTTCAGTAATACAAGTATAACCTTGACATACATGAGAACTCTGTTGATGACCTATTACGGGTATATAAGCTTTCAAATTATATCCATTACCCAATTTCTGTCATTGAATTTAACTCTATGACCTAGTTCCAATTGAGAATTCATTCGAGTTTCTCATTTTTTTTTCTGAAGAAAATTTTCAAACTCAAAAATTTACAAAGTGTCCTTTCGAACCCAAAGCCTTGTGTGACTGAGAATATGATTGTGACGGGTCTGGCCAGCCCATATGACCAAAGAAATCTCGATGAGTCGTCATTCGGTCTTGGACCTAGAGCCCCATTATTCAGTCCAGGGAACATATTGATTTAGATCATTGAAAAGATGTTATCTTGATGGACGAGACAATACCTTTTGCAGGTAATCATGATAATTTCTCCTTGATTTTTTTTGAAACCATCAAGTATGATAAATGTTGACTTACACTGTCACCTAAGTACGAATTAGTAAAGCGATAAATGTCGGGCATGAAATAGGTTGACTTATCACGATCACCTAAAAGTTTCATACCGAGAAAGTGATAGACATCAAGAAATTATGATGTAAAGAAAATCTCGATGAGACGAGATATTTATTTTCCCTATGATACACATGGATGTGAGGACCTTTGATGGGGTTAACAAAGAATGATAACAGTGAAGTTATACCATCATACAACTATTATGATAACAAAGTTATGAATAAGATACTCTTTAGCATTGAATGCAAAGAGCAACAAAGAAAGAAAAGTATATGATACCTATAGGATATGAATTTTCCTTATTATGTCATGACGAGAGCGATTACAACTTATCTTTAAGATAGTTGGATGTCCTTGAAACCTCGTTAGTAGGTTGGACATGTTTAAAAAGAATGAAGATGCATACAAGATATTCTTTTCAAAGAATATATATATATATATATAAGGAAATGATAGCGTCTCAGACAATAAATCTTTCGCCTTATACCTTAATCAATGAGATTATGCTTGAGCATAATCGATTCCGAGTAATTGAAACTTGGTTGGACGAATGATAATAAGATTTAAAGATCATAATCATTGAGATGTGTGAATAGCTAGGATATCCCTAGTATGTGAACTAAGTATGGAGGAAATAACTCGAGGCCAAGACATGGAAATAAGATGCTTAGAATTTAAGTTATGGATACGAAGGTACTACCCTACCAAGCCATATGACGATGATAACGATTTTAGTCCTGAAAGTGGAAACCAAGTATAAAGAAAGTAAGATTACTTTCAGATACCATGCTCAAGAAAATGGACAAAAGTCAAAAATAGCCAGAAGGAATTATGAGCTATACAATTAGATAGTCCACGATATGATATAAGCTTGAGAGATGTTATGACTTTGATAAGTAAGGTAATTCCTTGGAAGTAAAGAAACGGATTAAGAAATAGATTCATTATTTTGAAATAAATCTTAATAACCTAAGTTATAATGACACAAAAAGCTTGTCTTGTGTAACTTAATAGTTAACAAGCAAGATAGTTTCTATAGATCTTGCAAAGGAAATACATCCAAGAGAACACAGGAAAAGATTCACATGGAAGGATCTTAAGGTGGACCTAATTGTAAATCTTACCCCATATTTTTGTGACGATCAATAAAGTGAGGTGTTAAGTATCTCTGACATGGAAATGAAGAAATCATTGAATGTCGAGAAAATGGTAAAGATATTTGACGTCACGGTAAAAGTATAATACATCCCCAGTGGACAAAGGATTTTATCTTATGCGAAATTGCATGATAAATCAATAAAGGATTAAGAAGAAATGACGTATATCCAAAAGAGGATATTACAAACGATGGCACTAAATGCCAGTACAAGTATTTCTCTGGAAAGGAGTTTAAAGTAAGGATATATGAGAAATATATTCCTAAGATCGATAAACTAAAAAAAAAAAAAAAGGAATTTAATCATTCATACTGGATTAGGAATGAATGATAGTGATAGAGACATGACGCTCTCTACGATAAGATTTCATTATTGAAATATATCAATATCAAAGGATAGGTTGATGTAGACCTAACCACGAATGCTATTAGTAAAAGTATAACGATACTAACACCGAGAAGTATAAAGTGAATGAGGCAACAGAAGGCCATAGCAAGGGAACATGATGTCCCAATGGAAAGGACAAGGACATATGAAATAGATGTTTACTTGAATAAACGGAAAGACCGTTGACCAAAGCCTATACTTCGCACCGAAAACAGATCAAACAGAACCAAAAGGCAGGATAGGTGTGAGGAAAATTTCTCAGAATACCTGTAAGATCTTATTCGATATAGGTGCTTCGCTTTTTAACATCGCACAAGTATGCGAAGAAGCGATAGAACCCAACTCGTGGTGTTTAATCAAGAAATGAAAATCCCTTACCTATACGAGAATTTTGACCATCGCAAATGTTGCTCAAGCTCAGAATCGAACCTAGAATCGCCTAAAGTGCTATCCAATGATTTGGATCATTATATCTATGTGGAACGTAGATATAATTTTAGAGACAAGAAGTTTGGAAATGGTCGTCATTCATGTGATTAGTGACTGGCCTAGCCTTTTCGTTAGGGTTTTACATGACGTAATATCAAGACTCCACCGCTCGCCTATGCGAATATCTTTAAGGCAACATACAACTGAAGATGTAAAACGTAAAATGAGTATTAAGATAAGTGTCATGAGTCGTGTCACAAGTAGTCTACAGGTTATATACGTCTTAAGGTGTATAATTCATTAAGAGATCCTTCTTGTTTAGAAATCCCCTCCATTGCTTAAATTAAGTCGGATTTATCTAAAAATATCCGTTTACAGATGACAAGAAAAGAGAGTTTAACGGGTAAGAGTTAACCCCAAGGCCTACAAGGTTATAACTCACACGAGCATATCGGCTCTTTTATTATGAACTAGGCATGGATTCAGAACAGTTTTGAAGAAAATTTTGCACCTCGGACTGGATGCTCATAACTATAGAGTGTCAAATGAGGATGGTACCCAACGACGTATCTGTCAGTTGCCAACAGATCGGAGGAATTTTTATAAAAGAAGTATCAAAAGAATAATTTCTCCATGAGAAAATTTCCAAAGTCTGGACAGACTTACCAGGATTTATCAACAAGTTTAAGCATGCATATAATGCGTAGGGAACGACACCTACGAGTACTTGTCCTGGACCTCGGCAAGTTACACCGCACGGTATAAAGGAATGGTTGTACCCTGATGTTCCGAACGCCGTCCCACGTCCTGTGCCGTCAATTGTACCAGAAAGAGACGAGAGTGGCAAAAGGACAAAATCTTATCGCCCTCGCGGATTAGGAGAATTACCGCTACCAACCCAGCCATACTTTCTGATAAAAGTAACATCAACTTCTAGTACTGAAGAAGAAACGGGGAGCAGCATGACCCCTGACTCTCTGAAAGAGAACGATCATCAGAAGTATGAAAACAAAAACGTACTTGGAGAAAGGCAAGTTTCCAAGGGAAGAGTACGACTCTGACAAAGGTCACTCAAAGACCTAGAATCCTAGGATCCTATAAAACTTATATGTAGATAATGGTTTATGATGAAAATGGTGTGATTAAGATATGTAAAATAAACGTAGTTTGGAAGAGTTTATGAATATGGTGAAAGAAGTGTCAAAGTTTTGAGTGTAAAAAGAGCTAGACGCCTTGTAATCAGTCAGCTCGGTAGACCGACCCTCATAAGTAATGTATGAAAAATCCTCACTGAGGCATTATGATGTAATATTATATGGTCTTGAAGAATGGTATCCAAAATACGGAAATGAATTGTTCTGAATAAGATATGGTTACTATGAGATAATAGTTATGCCCTTCGGACTAACCAATGCACCAGCCCTGTTCATGAACCTCAAAAATCGAGTGTTTCACACATACCTAGATAATTTTTATCTCAATCCTTACGGATGATGTTCTTATCTATTCAAAGGATGAGAAAGAATATAAAGAAAATCGAAGGCTGTCTTACGACATTTAAGAGCCGGGCAAAATTTTGCCAAGTACAGTTTTGTAAATTTCGGCTTAAAGGAGAAATATTTCTCAGGCACATAGTGTCTTTAAAAGAGAACAATGTAGATCTGACAAAGGACAAAACAAATAAAGATGAAAGACGTCAATGACCTAAAATAAGATCATGAATTTTATGGATTAATTGACTTCTGTTAGAGATCCATTAAGAACTCTCTAAGGTAACAAGACCAATAAGATAGTTACCCCAAAATAGAGTCACAATTCTCACGGATTAATAAAAGTAAGGCTATGTATTAATATGAGATAAATAATAACTTATGTGTCACGATGACTTAGGCCACATGAACAGAATTTCCTAACTCATGACTTGAAATAGTGACAGAATCTAATTTAAGAAAAAGGATCGTCGAGAGACAAAGGATGGAGGAAAAGTTAGAAAGGATCCGAGAAAGGGTAAGGGCTGGAGGATTTAAGAACTTCCAGGAGGCGTCGGACAACGCCTTATTGTCTCGAAGGAAGAATATGCGTTCGCACGACGCAAAACTTCAAAATGAAATAATGAGTGAGGCTCACGAAACACTATACACCGCCCACCCGATAGTACTAAAGTGTACCAAGACACGAAAGAAAAGTTTTGGTGGGAAGGCATGAAACGAGACATAGCTTCTTTCGTAGAACACTGTCTTGTTTGCCAGCAGATGAAAGCGTTACACCAACGTCCATACGGAAAATTACAGCCGTTGGAAATACCCGAGTGGAAATGGGATGAAATAACGATGGACTTCGTTACGAACTTACCCAAATCAAAAAGAGGGAACACCGCTATATTGGTAATTGTTGATAGACTCACCAAGAGTGCTCACTTCCTACCAATCCAAGGTACTTATGGATCTGACAAGTTAGCCCAGCTGTATGTAAAGGAGATTATACGACTTCATGGAGTGCCAAAATCTATTACCTCTGATAGTAACAGTAGTATAAATACCAAAGTCTTGGAAATTTCACTCCTATATCAATAAATTAAGAACCCTTCACAATTTACAAAGTTTGAATTTATTCTTGAGCAAAGAAACTTGGATACAAGATAGGAAAGATGGCACGAATCAGTAAAAGATTATAAATGTGATAAATGATCACCTATGAACGGTTAATGTAGAATTTAATGCCTAAGATATAAATTTCAGTCTAAATTATGGTATGTCCTTATAGAAAAGGAAAACTCATCAGAAAAGTTAAGAAAACGAGAACAGAAATAGTCGGGAAATCAAGGACGAATGTAAGTAGTATTCCCACAACCAAGGTGAAATATGACTAAAAAGAGAAAATGAAGATGGGAATAGAATGCAAATTAAAATAAGGAATGAAGAGCTAAAGGATATTTTAAGGAGCACTAGACAGTGTTATATTGTCTAAGAGATAGATATATACATATATTCCCAAGCAATAATAAGCTTAGAAATAAAACCAAGAATGAATTTCATGATCCTTCTCATACCGCCAACCAGGCATTATTAAGATGTATTATGATTTACGAGTAAAGTTAGATGGCAAGGAATGGAATGAGATGTAACCATGATTGTCGAGCAGTGTCTCGGTTGCCAACAAGTGAAGACATCGTATCAAATGCCTTATAAGAAGTTATGATCTCTAGAGATATCTGAATGAAAATAGAATGATATAGAAATAGATCTTATGATGATTTTACCAAAGTCATAAAGAAGTTGCACTACTATATGGCTAGTAGTGGATTGACTCGCCAATTATGTTTTGTCTCGCCTATTCGGATGACTCATAGATCCGATAAGTTAGCTCGATCGTACATACAGAAATCGTATATTTACAAGGAGTACCAAAACCTATCGATTCGAGATAGAGACTTCAAGAGTACCCTAGTTTTGGAACTAACTCACAAAATGAGTTAGACACGAGATTGAGCCTTAACATAGATGTCCACTCCACAGTGTAAGGACAATCAAAAGGACAATATGAATGTTTAAGGATACGATAGAACAAGTGATAAACCAAGGTATCGGTGGGAACTTATTGTACCACTTGGTAAGTTTATGTGCGATCGTAGGCGCCAAACAACGATCAATGTAGCCTTATGAAGTGTATTACGAAAGAAGTATTGACCACCACTTTATTGTAAAAAGTAGGTGAGCAAAGGTATAAAGTCTGACGTTGTAAATGAAACGATTAAGATATCTACCAACGAGGCAAGGAATAAGAAAAGCTTAGACGGACAAAAGTCTTTACCGATACGTAGAACCCGAACCGCATTCTTGAATGCGGAATTAAAGTTTCTTAAGATTTCTCCATCTAGAGGAATTATAAGTTTAGATACAAGAATGTTGAGATCACGTTTTATAGGACCCTACGAGCTCCTAGAAATGATAGGCCTAGTAGCCTATAGCTTGGTACTTCCACCACATTTGGGGAAAGACGAAATGTTTTCCTCGTGTCATGCTTGAAATACGAAAATGACCCAATTCACGTAAACCAACATGATGATGTGACCTTTGACTCGGATGGGTTATGATGAAAATCTCGACTAATTTGATCGTGCGATTCAACGATTAAAGAAGAAAGTTTGGGTCTTATAATAAAAGTCCAATGGAAGAACCATGGACGAAAGAAAAGCACATAGAAAGTTATGATGTTATGATGTTAAGATACCCATACTTTATGAGGTATGCAAATTTCGGACGAAATTTCTTTTAAGGGGTAGGATGTAATACCGCAGAATTAGATGCCTAATTACGGTATTTAAAACCCGTAAATTAGAAATTCGCTGAGATGATTCAATCCATAAAATATCGAATAATGATTTCGATTATTTACGAAGGAATGAATTCTATTTTACATTCACCGAGAATTGTGAATTAAGGAATAAGAGTATATGAAGTGTATAGGTCGTATTTTACTTTAACGTCGATTTCAGATCGATAGTTAAAACGTCAGTAAATTTTTCTAAGAAATTAAGCTTAGAATTAATTTCCATTATTAATGGAATAATTTATTAAAGTAATGACGACCATTTCGAGATGAGCCGATAATGAACGTTTTGCAACGTTTTCAAACGTTAACGTTTTGAGATGAAACGAAAAGCGTTTTAATCGATCAAGAAATTATAGGAATTAATTTCCTATGATTAGTATATGTAATTACAGTATGATTTAGCATTAAATCAACGCTAGATCATCAGGATTCGATAGTTACCAATTTTTCAAACGTTCGAAAACCCTAATTTTCGAACTCGATTTTTATCGCATAAAATGATGCCATTAATTTATCCTATGATATTATTTATCATCTAAACTACATGTCATAATATATATCAATGTTTGGCATGGAAAATAAAATTTGGACCCTTTGGCATAGTGTAATAGCCGAGAGCTATATACACATATATACTAAGCACTTATTTGTTGATTTATTCTTTTGCATGTATCTACTATATGACAATGTGATTAATTATAACCTAACTAAGCAACTAAAATCAGATATATATATATATAGTGCATGTGTGTGTGTCGTGTAGAGGTGTGTGTGTGTGTAGGGACAAGTGTTACCATGCAAGGTCATGGGACAACACTTGTCACCCTAAGCTACCACCCCATGTAACACCACACTCCCACTTCAGCCTTCTCCCCACGACACTCTCCCTCCCCAAATTCAGACTGCAGCCATCTCCTCTCCTCCTCTCTCTAAGGTTTGCAAGGAGGCCAAGAGCTCCTCCCTCCCCACTTTCATCTCAACCGAGCATGAGCTCCGTCGCACCTCCATCTCTCCCTCAACCTTGTTAAAACTCTGATCCAAGGTAAAATCCCTACACCCATAAGTTACTTTGATCGAAATATACACATGCATGTTCATCAATAAGCTTGATGGTGTTGGTTCTATAGTTGAAAGTGATTGCATGTTGTTAATCTGGACGATCAGTAACTTCCCGAATTTATTTGACTAAGTTTCAGTGGTCCGATGATTGTGAATTTTTGATATGTTGAAATTATATGTGTCTAGTATGCCTCTGTAAAATTTCAAGTCCATCCAACTTGATTTTCTATTTTAATTGTATTTATCAAAACACTGCACAAATCTACGAAATCGCCGTGTTTATCACCCATAGTGCGTGGCTTTCGTTTTAAGTTTGGATAATGATAAAACTCTAAAATTTGGCAGAAACATAATTCAGCATGTCTGGAAGATTCCTGTAAATTTTCAGAATTTTCTAAAATCTTTACTATTTATTCCAGATTTTACAAGTTAACTGCACAAAACTGTCACGGGATTGATAGCTTGTGGTAAAACATTTTTATCTCCCAATCTATGGTGAATCATTGAGTGAGGCTTTTTCTGGATAAAACTAGACTTAAGTGTATTTTCAATATGATTGGTTTCATTTCCAGATTCCTTATAATGAACTCACGGTGAATTTTTAAAGTTGATACATTACAGTAAGTTGTTTTGGACAAACTGCCTTAATAAATCTTTCATATATAGGCTGTTCGAGTATGACTTTTACGTGAGGTGTTCAAGCCATTTGTAGTCCGATTTGGACTTGGGTTTCTTCATAAGAAATGTTCCTCACCATGTCTAGTTGTGATCTGGAAAGTTTGATCCCAAACCAAGTTTTATAGGTATACCTTTCATCGACCCAAAGTCACCTACTGGAAACTGTCCATTTCCAACTAGTCAACTTTGGACTTATGTATTTCTCGATGCGTTAGATATTTTCCAGTATGGTCTTCATGACATATGTAGTACTTGTTACAAGGTTTCTAAATTGATAGCCTGCAGCCATTTTGGCATTGTGAGTCAAAAGTTACGAGCCTCGCAAAACCCCTCGTCGTTAAGCTAAAACTGAAAATTCTGGAAAATTTTCTAAGTATAGAAGTCAGTTTGAGTTGCCCACTTTGAGACCCTATATCTTCAAAACCACGACTCTTTTGGATTTAATTCCTTCTTAGAACTTGTAGTACATGTTTAGAGGTTTCCAGAATGTATCTTTTTGCGACCATACGTATTCTGAATCGAGAGTTATGGATCGTCAAAGCACGTCACTTGGGTTGTTTCAAGCTGTTTTGCTGAAATTAAAACACTTGAAATTTGACTAAGTGTTAGAAACCCTATGTGAAGTATGCCTTATGTGACTAACATGCTATTAATCGATGCATTCATTATGTTATGTCGCAAGGTACGATAGAGCATTATAAGATGTACAATTATGATAAAACATCATGATACGATATTTTCACGAAAGCATACCTTAACGTGAAATATTTGACTAGGTGCTACCACATGGTTAATTGAGTGTATATCATACCATGATATACACTAAAATAGAAATATAGGTTCTAAGACCCAATGGATTTTCCACTCCAAAACCTCAAGGCCAAGAATAGATAGGCTAAAGCTAGGACTTACGGTCAAGAAATGGGATTAAGGCATCACGGTCCGGTGGGCTTTACTCTACTCAAAAATAAAATGCTTTTGAAATATTTATTTACGATGCTTATTTCAACTGTTGATAAAATGTTTACATGATTACCGCCAAAATGTTTATGTTTTGTGTATGTATCCTATCCATGAGATGTTATGAGATGTTATGAAATGTTATGAATGTTGTTGGGTCGCTCCCAACTTATGAATGAAATCGATATCGGATCCTATGCGGAAGGCTTATACAGCTAGATTAACGTGTACACCTAAGGTATTTGTGTCTTTGTAAGGATAATTCACGGCGGTCACGGGGTCGTAGAGGAGGCCTCTCACGACTTTCGACTATGATGATATGATGAAATGATGATAAAGGATACGGATCATACACACGAGAAAAATGCCCGCCAGCGATGATTTTGAGAAATGACAAAATGATTTTAGTAAGCACAAGGCATTTCAACTAAAACCCTTGTGTCTTACCATGATGTGGCGATGTAATCTTCAAATGATAAAATATTTTGGCATGAGTCCACCGAGTGCATTCTTGTACTCACCGCATGTTTGTTTTAAATGTGCGGTTGAGCGGATGATGGATGGAGCGGTGTTGAGCAATAGGATTATTGTCATTTGAAAAGTTTATACCTTGATAGTACATCGTCATATGTACTTATCACATGTTTTCATTGCAAGAACCTAAATTTATGTACTAAAGTCAAAGAATATACTTGACATATGTTTTACTGATTTATTGTTAAAAGAATCTCCTTTATAATTATCCCGTTTAGAGATATAGTCCTCGTTAATCCGTACTTAGGATTGTAATGTGACGATAAATAAGAGTATTAACCGCATCAGACTCATCCTTTTGAGTGATAGGGTCAAATAAAATTGCATTTAAAATTTTGCTTTTAGCTTCTCTTGAGATATAAAAATCCCACCAACCTTGAAGTTGGCCGGTAAATCCAGTAATAATGGCTTTAGCGATGTGCCTGTCATTATTACCTTTTATTTTTGCTGCCGAAGCATAAGTAAGCATTTGTTTTACAATAGTTTTTATCTAATATTCAGATTTTCAATCTATATTCCATTATGTGATAGATTCACCACTGAATTGAGCATAGTCTCATTTTTCTTCAATTTGAAGATCTATAGGAGTAGATTTTTTATAATAAGGTTTTACTATAGAAATATCAGCAAGTTTATTAATTCGCAAATCATCATCATCAGAAGGAGTATCATCTGTTTCTTTTGTTATAACAGAAATATTTTTATAGGAACACTCTTCTTCTTCTTTTTCTTTTCCTTTAATACTAATTTTTTGTAATCTATTTATTAACCCTTCTAAAAATCATTATCCTTTTAGAATTTAATTAAAAAAAAATTCTTTTTTAAGATTAGGTGGTGGTTTTATCATAAGAGTTTTAGAACAATTTTCTTTTGATTTAGAAACCTTTGGAGCAAGTATTTCTTCAATATATATATATATATGGTGTGTAAAATATTTTGCTACTTTATTTAACTTTAGTCTTATCTATTGGTAAGATGTCATTTTCTAGATAGCGACATCTCATCTGTAAATAGACTAATCAATTGTAATAGTTGTCTTCATTGCCTATAAAAGGCATATGTTATTCATTGTAAATAACAAATCGAGAAAGAACAAGAAGAAACAATATTTTGAGCTTTCTGAAAATCTACATGTATTGCTAAGGTTTTCAGATTCTTTCTTCTTACGCCTATATTAAAATCAGTGTCCCTATAATATTTTCCATTGTCATAAAAAATCCTTCAATTCTCGCTGAACATATTTTCTGGAAACGAAGGCTCTGTTCCTGCTTCATATCTTCAAAGAATTTTTGTGTGAGATTTTTAGGTATGAATTCTTTTTCATTCCCGTCATGCTTTACCGTAAATATTTTTGTAATTTTTGTGGTTTAATGTGTAACCCTAAAAAATACATCATACCCCCTTTAATGCATATATATATATATATATATATATATATATATATATATATATAATTATATGACCCTTAATCCTTAAGACGGATTAAAGAGGACTAATACTAGGAATAGTGATTAGGGTTCATGAAAGCCTAATTCAAGACATATAACACGTAAAATAAAACGATTCAACCATTATATACATTAATAACATAATGTACAGGAAAGGTTAGGCCAACAGATCCAAAAGAATACCAACGATCTGAAGGACTTCAATTGTTAATATTCACACATAAGCATAATATTCAAAAGTAGACATTGTTCAAATCACAGCGGAAGGCATGTGAATACACGTATGACGACGTGCACCCAAGGTTTCTAGCTTAACATTCAAAAAGCGTCGACTTCTCAACACCTCCATCATCACCATCAACGACTCAACCCGCACATTTAAAACAAACATGCGGTGAGTACAAGAATACACTCGGTGGACTCATGCGAAACATTTTATCGTATTTAAATTACATCGCCACATCATGGTAAGACATAAGGGTTTTACTTGAAATGCCTTATGCTTACTAAATCATTTTCATCGGTTCATAAACATCATCGCTTGGCGAGCATTTTACTTGCATGTATGATCCATATCCTTATCCTTTTATCATATCTTTATAATTTAGCGTCGTAGAAGGAGGCCTCTACACGCCGCCGACCGTGCATTGTCCTTGACCCCACGGTCACTATTTTCTTGTGTACACGTTAACCTAGCTGTATAAGCCTTGGCATAGGATCCGAATTCGATTTCATTTATAAGTTGGGAATGACCCAACATCATTCATTCATTCATGGATAGGATACATACATAAAACATAAACATTGTTGGCAGGTAATTTCATAAACATTTTATCATCATTCTTTGATATAAGCATCGTAAATAAAATCATTTGTTCAGCATTTTATCATTTAAGAGTATAGTAAAGCCCACCTGGACTCCTTGATCGTCAAATTTTCGATTCTTCTTCTGCGTCAAGTTGTCGCGTCAGCTTCTACACCTTTACGTAAAAACGATACGTTGGTCATGTTTTTCGAGATTTTCAAAGTTTAGAATAAACTTTGATAACTTATTCTAATATAATTTGAATTCTTAAGCAATTCAATACGCCGTTCAATCGCGTATTTTGAACTAACATTTCTCGTACTTCGAGATATGTTCAACTATGCCATTTTAACCTTTTAGGTTAAACGTTTAACGTATTTACACGTTTTTCGATGCAAGGATTTCAATTATGAAATCTTTTCTCACTAATGAGATTTCCTTATATAAATAATACGTTTTACACGTATTAGCGTATTTTTCGAACGTATTTCATACGTTGATTTCAAAAGTCAACATTTTGACTTTTCTTTATTAAAAAATCATTAATAATTCATATTTTAATATCTAAATTCAATATAAATCGATTTTCAATCGATTTCTTTTCATAAAGTCCTAATTCTCGATTTTTCACGCAAATCGATAAACTTCATTAATATTTTTCTTAAATATTAATTTAGTTATTCTTTAAACATTATTTTTCATTTCTAACGTTATTTAATATAACGTTTCGTCATAAACATAGTATTCTATGTTTATAAAATTTCATAATTTCTTAATATGTCTAAATTAATTTCTAGACATATAATATATTATTTTTCTTGATATTAAGGATTTAAAAACCCTTAATATATATATATATATATAAGCTTACGGTTTTAAGCTTATATTTTCATTCTTCTTCCAAAAATTCTTCTAAATTCATATAGTGTACTATTTTATCATAGTATCACTAATATGTATTAATATTAACTATAGAAAAATTTGAGCATTATTTATCCAACCTCATAGGTCACGGTTTTTGTCGAACTTTGTCCGATAAATTTTCTAAAATTCTAGTTAATTTATACAAGGTTCCAACATTAATCTATAACATATTTATAACCTATAGTCCAACATATTCCATTTCTTCATCAAGGTATATATATTGTTCAAGGTTTGGTTCTTCATCAACACATAGCAAACATTTTATAAAATTTCTACAAAATTACACTATGCTTATACACTATAGTGTAGTAACATTTCATCATTACATTAATCTAAACACAATTAAATCATGCCTTAATCAAAGCTCATAGCTCTCGGCATTTTGAACAAATTGAGCATATATACCCCAAAAATTTTAGTAAATTCATATAATACATAATCAATACTATAGATCAACATTATGCTATAATAATACTTAAATAAAATTTGTACACTAACATAAAATTTTATGTCATTTTCGTAATTACCCAACTATTAGTATAAGATTTTTAAAATTCTAATTTAATCACATTGTGTTCCTAGCTAATACATAACACGATTCCAACATTAAAATCAATCCCTAAAAATTTCGGCCATATTAAAACAATTAATAACATAGCTTAACTTCAATTAATACATCATATATGAACATATAATCATATGTAGCACAATTATTAAACAATAATACATGCTTGCACAATTTTATTCACAAGAACACATGCTTGTATATTGAAATCAAACCATTTGATATAAAAAATTTTAACGTATAATCGAAGCCCGTTCGATATCTAACCTCTTTAACGGTTTGATTTTAATGTGCAAGGATTAGAGATCAAGCTTTGGTGAAGATCAAAAGAAGAACACTCTCAAGTTTTCTCAAGAACAAGCTCACGGTAGTATTTAGTTGGGAAGAGAAAATGTGAGGTTTAAATGCATTAACTTTACTTAAGTAAAATGATTTAGATTTGTATCATCCTTTCTCTCACTCTCGGTTCCCTTCACTCACAACACAAGATATTTAAGCCTAAAAGCTTTGTGACTCATCAAATTATTATGTCACCATAGTAAGTATACTTACACATTTTTTTTCTTGAACAATACAAATACTTGACTTTGGAGCTCACAAAAGTGACGGCACTTTGCAAATCAAAAGGGAGGAGTTACTAAATTTTGTTTTATACCATCTCTACACATTACCAAATGTGAATACATAAATCAAAAGTTGTATTAACCTTCCATCCTCAATTTGGAGTCAATTATATCTGCTAACACACATCCCACTTGGTTTATCACTCAAAAATCTTGGTAAGTGTGCAATAATAATACTTGGTTCACCAAATAATCAACAAGCAAAGCTAGCAACAAGAATTTCACGTAAACAATTGTTTCAACAAAGTTGGTCACGACATTTTCCATTTTATGAGCCAAAATTTGATTTTCATGCTATTTACATATATATATCATAATATATGTTTTAGATGATAAATTATATCATAAGAAAAATTATTGGTATCATTTCATGAAGAAAACCCTAATTTTGAATTAGGGTTTTGAAAAATAATCATTGTTCAATAATTAATCCTTAAAACTCTAGCATTGTTTTAATGCTAATAATACTCTAATTGCATATAATAATCATAGGAATTTAAATACTATAATTCCTTGATCATTAAACTCATTTTCTATTCATCTCTAGCGTTAACGTTTGAAGCGTCTCAAAACGTTAACTATCGACTCATCTCAAAATGGTCGTAATAAAGTCGTAGTTACTTTATTAAATTATTCCATTAATAATGGAATTAAATTCTAAGCTTCGTTGCTTAGAAAATTTCTCAAAATTTTAACTATCGATACTCGATCGACGTTAAAATTATCGCCAAACACTTTATAAACTTTTATTCCTTAATTCACAATTATTTGTGAATATAAAATAGAATTCATTATCTCATAATTTATCGAAATCATTATTCGATAATTTACTAATTCAATTATTTAGTGAAATCTAATTTACAATTTAAATATCGTAATTAGGCATTTAATTCTTCGGATATTACATTCTACCCCTTAAAAGAAATTTCGTCCGAAATTTGCATACCTTAGAAAAACCGGTATCGTTCTTTCATAGCTTCCTCAAGTTCCCGTGGCCTCTTCGTCCATGATGTCTCCATAACACTTTGACTAGCGGAATGGACTTGTTTAGTAATTCTTGAACTTTACGGTCTAGAATCGCATGAGTTCTTCCTCATAGCTCATATCTGGATTGAGGATCACGTCGTCTTGATGGATCACGTGTTTTGGATCGTGTAACGTATTTTCTTAATTGTGACACGTGAAACACGTTGTGTACATTCCCCAGACTTGGCGGAAGAGCCAACCTATAGGCTACTGGGCCTATCCTTTCTAGGATTTCATAAGGTCCTATAAAACGGGGTCTTAGTTTTCCTTTTACTCCAAACCTTATAATCCCCTTTGATGGAGAGACTTTGAGAAAGACTTTATCTCCGCTCTCAACATATAGCTCAGATCTACGCGTATCAACGTACGACTTCTGTCTATCTTGAGCTTCTTTTATTCTTTGCCTAATTTGTCTGACGATTTCAATCATTTCACTTATTGCTTCAGGCCCTACGATTCTTCTTTCACCCACTTCATCTCAATAAAGCGGTGATCTACATTTCTTTCCATACAAGACTTCGTATGGGGCCATATTAATCGTCGCTTGGTAACTATTATTGTAGGCAAATTCAATAAGGGTAAAACATCTTCCCACTTTGCACCTCGATCCAACACTATCGTTCTTAGCATATCTTCTAGTGTCTCGAATCGTCTTTCGATTGACCATCGATTACGTGGGTGAAATCTTGTCTTTGAAATTCAACCGTGCCTAGTTCTTTTGCAAACTAACCCGAATCTTGAAGTGAACTTGGAGTCTCTATCGACGTGATAGATTTTGGCACTCCATGAAGTCGTATAATTTCTTTTACATCTGTTGGGCTAACTTATCGGATCCATGAATGATCCGAATTGGCGTAAAATGCGCACATTTTGTGAGCTATCAACAACTACCGGATGGCGGTGTTTCCTTTTTGATTTTGGTAGACACATGTTGAAGTCCATCGCTATCTCATCCCACTTCCATTCGGGTATCCCCAAAGGTTGTAACTTTCCGTAGGGGCGTTGGTGCAATGCTTTCACCTGTTGGCAAACAAGACAACGCTCTACAAAAGAGGCTACGTCTCGTTTCATACCTTCCCACCAGAACCTTTTTCTTAAGTCTTGATACATTTTCGTGCTGCCTGGGTGGGCTGTATAAGGTGTGTCATGAGCTTCACTCATGATTTCATTCCGAAGATCGTTGTTGTCTGGAACACATAATCTTCCTTCAAATAATAAAGCATTATCTGGTGCTTCTTGAAAATTCTTTAGTCCTTCCGTCCTTACTTTGGCTCTTGCTTTTTCTAACTTTTCCTCCATCCTTTGTCCTTCTATGATTCTTTTTCTTAAGTCAGACGTCAAGGTGAGTGTAATACTGACTCATGATCGATCTCTGGACTTTCAACCATTTCTATCTTCATTTTCTCAAACTCTTCAACGAGTTTCTTTTCCTTTGTAAGGAGACATCCCAATTTAGTTTGACTTTTACGACTTAGGGCATCAGCTACTACATTTGCTTTACCCGGGTGATAGTTAATACCACAGTCGTAATCCTTTACCAGTTCGAGCCATCTTCTCTGCCTCATGTTTAGATCTCTCTGCTCGAAAAAGTACTTCAAACTCTTATGGTCTGTAAAGATCTCACATCTCACTCCATAGAGATGGTGTCTCCAAATTTTCAGTGCATGAACCACTGCAGCAAGTTCCAGGTCATGAGTTGGGTAGTTCAGTTCATGTGGTCTGAGTTGTCGGGAGGCATAAGCTATCACTTTTCCTTCCTGCATCAGCACACAACCCAGTCCGTTCTTAGAAGCATCAGTATAAACTACATATTCTTTATCTGCTTCTGGAACTGCTAGCACTGGTGCACTTGTCAGTTTTTCCTTAAGCTTCTGAAAATTCGCCTCACATTCTTCAGTCCATTTGAACTTGATTTCCTTTCGGAGTAGCTGGGTTATTGGCCTTGCAATTTTGGAGAATCCTCGATAAATCACCTATAATAAACTAGTAGTCGAAACTTCTGATCTCGTTCTGGGTCCTTGGCGATTTCCATTCCTGTACAGCTTCTACTTTGGCTGGATCTACTTTAATTCCTTCAGCAGACACAATGTGTCCAAGGAACATTACTTCCTTCAGCCAAAACTCGCATTTGCTAAACTTAGCAAAAAGCTGTTCATTTCTCAAGGATTGCAACACCGTTCTTAGATGATTCTTATGGTCTTCTTCATTCTTTGAATAGATGAGAATATCATCTATAAAGACCAAAACGAATTTATCTAAGTATGGATGAAACACTCTGTTCATAAGATCCATAAATACGGCTGGTGCATTTGTCAATCCGAACGGCACAACTATGAATTCATAATGGCCATACCTCGTCCGGAATGCAGTCTTGGATACATCTTCCGGCCGTACTTTGAGTTGGTGATAACCTGACTTGAGGTCAATCTTCGAGAATACACTCGCTCCTCGTAATTGATCAAACAGGTCATCTATCCTTGGCAAAGGATATTTATTCTTCAGCGTCATCTTATTCAGTTCCCGATAATCTATACACATTCTCAAGGAACCGTTTTCTTTTGACAAATAGAGCAGTATTTCAAGGCGTAAACGCTAGGTCTAATAAAGCCTAGGTCCAAAAGCTCTTGGTTTGGATCTTCAATTCTTCTAGTTCCTTGAGCCATTCTATAAGGGCCTTCGACCTTTGGAGCCGATCCGGGTTCCAAGTCGATGGTGAATTCAATTGTCATCGAGGTAATCTGGTAGTTTTCGTGAAAAACATCCGGGAATTCGCAAACAATTTCTACATCTTGACCTTCATTTCGTTTTATCTTCCTCGTTCATGTAAACAAGATCGCGTGGCATCCTTTCACGGTTATCATCCTTTTCGCCTTGGTCTTGATATAATCGGGACTTTCTTCCCCATGCTGATTCCGTGGAAATGCGTAGCTTCTTGTCCAGGAAAATGAAATGAAATTTTCCTCTCTTTGCAAAGAATCGTGGAATGGTTTGTAGCTAACCAATCCATTCCTAAAATTATATCTACGTCACCCATGGGTATTATGTTCAAATTTTTCGCCAGAACCTTAAGTGATCCTAAGTTCAACTATAGGTTCGAGCAAAAATGCGTAACAGTCATAATCCCACCTATAGGTGAAGAGATTCTCATGTCCTGATTTGCCTTCTCAGATCTAAGTTCAAACATATCAACACATGTTCTTGATATAAAGGAATGTGAAGCACCCGTATCGAACAACAATATAACAGGCGTGTTGAGTAGAATTCCCATACCGCCGGTTTCCACAGTTACATTTGATTCTGCCTCCGATGTAGAGCATACGCTCTAACTGGGAGTAAATTTGAGGTGACGAGGCGCTTGTCCTTGTTGATTCTTGTTGTTGTTGCGCTTCTTTATTCTTGACGTTCTTCTTCTTGACGCCGTCATTGTGGTTGCCGCCTCTGTTGTTGGGGTTGCCGCTTCATTGTATCTTGATTCTTGAGGTTGGGGCGAACCGAATAGCCACGAGTGGCTGGGCATTGCCGGGCTGATTCGCCTTACCATTGTTCCGGGCGTGTCCAGGCAATTGTTAGCGTAATGCCCTTTCACACCGCACTTAAAGCAGTTCCCGCCCGCCATGCACGTTCCTTGTGCATTTTCTGGCACTTTGGACAAGGTAGAGCCCTAACCTGCTCTTGTGGACCTCTCACCGGAGGGGAAAAGACTGGCCTCTTCCATCCCTGTCCTGGAGGCGCCACATTCCCTTGCCATTGCCGTTTGCTCACATTATCAGCATTTCCCCGGTTATTGCCACCAAAGTTTGGTTCCCATTTCCTTTTACCTCTATCTCCTGTATTCTGAGTCTGAGCTGATGTCGACTTATCATCTGGCATCGCTGCCTCTATATCTAAGGCTCGTCCAAGAGCCTCGGTATAGGTCAAGTCTCCATGGCTGGCGAGAGACATCCTGATCTCTGGCCTTAGACCCGACCTAAACTTCTCTGACATCTTCAGGTCTGTGTTCACCTGATCAGGTGCATACCTCGACATGTCGCAAAAGATGCGATCATAGTCGGTTACTGACATCTTCTCTTGCTTTAAAACGAAGAATTCGTTCTCTTTCCTTTTTCTATAATTTTTCGGGATGTATTTTTCATACATCTCCCTCTTGAAGTCTTCCCAAGTAAACTTCGCCCATTTGCTCTGGTGTGAAAATCTTTCTTCTGGCTTCCCACCAGAAGTCGGCAGTCGAAAGTGAAAGGTAATGCTGACGATCGCTCGCTGCGGTGCATCGTAGAAAGTCAAAAATTCGTTCCATTGCCCTTATCCATTGTTCTGCCTCATCCGGATTTCCTTTCCCATTAAAGACAGGAGGGTTCTGCCTTAGAAAGAGTTCCTCTATCCTACGATCAGGTGGAGGTGGGGGTGGTTGAGGTATAATTTCTGGTTCTTGAACTGGGATTCTACCTCTTCCCTTCCTCTTCCCTTCCTCTTCCTCTACCTCTAATCCCTTGTTCGGATCTCTTCTAGGAGGCATTACATTATATAAGACATTCAATTAAAACCCATTATTTTCACAATTTAAACATACATAATATCATCATACAATCTTATTGTAAAACGACTTTAATAAAACATTTCATCTTTGTCATACACCTTTTTGCAAAAAGCCCATTCGGTCATATATATACATCGAAAACTTTTGCCATAAGAAAGGCATTACAGCAAGCAGTTTATCAAAGGAAGTTACATACATACAAGCTTACATGTCATTACAAAACACTAAGTTTTCACTTCCACTATATACATAAGCAACCACACTATATACATACTACACTATACACGTCTTCAAAATCTACGTCTCCGCTCTTCGTCTGAACTCTCTCACTCTTCCTCATCCTCATCAGGATCTTCTTCCTCATCAGAGTCGTCCTCTCGTGCACGAACCCTAGATGGTCCTGCTCCATCCTCTCTGATCGCATGGATGTCGCGCATCGGGCCAAAACCCTCACGCTCCGGACTGTAACTAACACGTACAGGACTGTAGGCATCCCGAGTGTCCGACACTCTCATCCTCGCTGTACGGCGATAGGGCTCTGCTGGAGGTGGTGAAGCTGCCATCGGCGGTAGGGGCTCTGCTGGAGGTGGTGGAGCTGCCATCGGCGGTAGGGACGGGAGTGGTGGGCGTGAGGATGTCCAAAGACAACGGTGGAAAAGCAGGCGCCCGGCGCAATCGGTCGTGTTGCCCTATCCACTTGGGCAAGTGCGCCTCGTCAAAAGATACCGAGGCACCACAGATTAACACGCCTCGGAACCTCGTAAAGCCACTCCGCGTGTCGTCACGCCATGTATACTCCCTCGGAGGAGGTAAGGTCCTCTCGGGCGGCTCAGTAAATCTGAAGACATAACTAAGATGGTGATGAATCGCGGTAGGTCCGCGATCAAGTCGTAGTCTCGCCCACTCGGTAGGTGTAATCACCGGACACTTCCCGCCATAATCTTCCCGGTCATGCGGAGTCGGGTCGAGGCGCTTGCGCCATCGAAATCCGTCACACCATATACTCGTGCATCCCTCCAATGTCGAGGTATTGCATCAAGAACTCTCCCAAATCGTCGCCGTAACACATCCAATACTCCCAATAAGCACGAACTACTTCCTCGGGCGTGGCGTGTGGTCTAGCCTCCTCCTAGCAGTATTCGCATCTCCTCCATCGCCACGGATAAAACTAGCGTAAGTCAAACTAAACATTATCCGATAAACAGATAAGATACACTTAAACGCATCTGTTAAGCAGCTAGGATAAACCGGACAATCTATAAGGCGGATAACAATTCAAACACATCTGATAAACAGATAATTGTTATAAGGAAATGTTTTCATGTACATCATACATCGTAACTCTCTTATTCTACTAGGAAACTTATTATCTAGCAGCGTTCTAAAGTCTATGTTATACTATAAGGTCTTTGTACTAAGTAAAACTCGAACTAAAATTCTATAGACTCTCGTGAATTCTGGAGATAGGAACAGGGTTCAGTCCTTCATAACAAATGAATTTCAGTGTGTTATGAGTGCGCAGCGAAAACCGTGCGTAATTCGGAGTTCGAGAAGAGAGAGCGAGCTAAAACAAAATCACTGCGCAATGCAGAAAAATTTTGCGCGCTCGCGCCGAGATTGTTGGCGATGCCGACACCGGTCGTGCATGCCGTTGCCGATACCGGTAGTACAACCTACCACGGTCGATATATCGAAGTCGATGTTATGGACTTCCGAAGTCAAAGTCGACGATCGCACATGCGAAGTGGAAGTCGAGTCGCACATGTCGGTCGAAGTCGAGGTCGAACATGCCGAGGTCGAGTCGAGGTCGAACATGCCGAGGTCAAGTCGGTCGCACATGCCGAGGTCGGTCGAGTCACACATACCGAGATTGAAGTCGAGTTCGCACATGCCGAGGTTGAAGATGAGTTGCACGCGAAGTCGTGAGGCAGTCGCACATGCCAAGTCAAAGATGAGTCGCACGTGCGAGTTGAGGCAGTCGCACATGCAAGTCGTGGGCAGTCGCACATGCCAAGTCGTGAGCAGTCGCACATGCGAAGTCGAAGATGAGTCGCACATGCCAAAGTCAAGGCAGTCGCACATGCCAAGTCGTGGGCAGTCGCACATGTGAAGTCGTGAGCAGTCGCACATGCCAAGTCGTAGTGATGGCGTCGGCGTCGTTCGTTTCAAAGTTGAGGTCCTAATCGTCTTCGCATTCGTCTTTGACCTTGACTCGAGGCTATCGTTACTTCGTTGTTCACGTCATTCTTTTGTTCTTGTAAGGGAAAGAAGTTCGTACTTCTATGTTCTTTACAATATGTGATCATCTTCTTATGTCATCTATGTTCTTCTTGTGATGACATATCATTTGTCATAATCAATCTTGAAAGTTGAAACTAAAGTTTGAAGAATGAGAACATAGTTCATTCATACATGCATGTTTCTTTGAATTCAAAGAATCCATTATTTCAACATTGGCCATTTACGTTCGTTTCAAGCGTATTTATTCATTATCTGAAATCTTGAAATTTGAACAAATTGGATTATGAAAACTTGAAAGTTTTATCCAATTTCATAATATAACTTATTAAAGCATGTATTAATTGAATTTCAATTTCAACATTTCATTTGTGGCACATAATGCTCATTATCGAACATAGGTATTCATTTCAAACATGGTCACCCTGCATGAACTTCGTTTCATTTCCAACATTAATCATATAGTCTTCCCAATCATTTGGATGACTTTTATTGATTTCAATGAAAATAAGTTTTGACAATTTCTTTCTCGTAATTTATTTTTCAATCGAACATCATAACATTTCTTTCCTTTTTCCTTCAAGAATGATTCCAATCTGGTTCATCGTTAAACTTTTCATTTCAAAATTTAAGAAGGAAATCATTTACCTCGTCCGGTTGAAATTTGGAAGTGATGGAGTGTTGAGTATAGTCGGTGATTTCTAGAAGTCTAGTGACTCGATCTAGACTTAACTTGAAAGAAGGTTTTGGATCAAAATGAGCGAACCGCTCGATACCACTCTGTAATGACCCCTTAATCCTTAAGGCGGATTAAAGAGGACTAATACTAGGAATAGTGATTAGGGTTCATGAAAGCTTAATTGAGACATATAACACGTAAAATAAAGCGATTGACCATTATATACATTAATAACATAATGTACGGAAAGGCTAGCCAGCGGATCGAAAAGAATACCAACGATCGAAGGACTTCAGCTGTTAATATTCGAGACATAAGCATAATATTCAAAGTAGACATTGTTCAAAACACGGTGAAGCATGTGAATACACATATAATGACGCACCTTGAGGTTTATAGCTTAACATTCAAAAAGCGTTGGACTTCTCAACACCCTCCATCATCATCATCATCATGACTCGACACGCACATTTAAAAACAAACATGCGGTGAGTACAAGAATACACTCGGTTGACTCATGCGAAACATTTTATCGTATTTAAATTACTTCGCCACATCATGGTAAGACATAAGGGTTTTACTTGAAATGCCTTATGCTTACTAAATCATTTTCATCGGTTCATAAACATCATCGCTTGGCGAGCATTTTACTTGCATGTATGATCCATATCCTTATCCTTTTATCATATCTTTATAATTTAGCGTCGTAGAAGGGCCTCCTCTACGTCATTTGTGACCACCGTGCATTGTCCTTACGACTCCCACGGTCACTATTTTCTTGTGTACACGTTAACCTAGCGGTATAAGCCTTAGGCATAGGATCCGTCGATTTCATTTATAAGTTGGGAATGACCCGACATCATTCATTCGTTCATGGATAGGATACATCATAAAACATAAACATTGTTGGCGGTAATTTCATAAACATTTTATCATCATTCTTTGATATAAGCATCGTAAATAAAATCATTTGTTCAGCATTTTATCATTTAAGAGTATAGTAAAGCCACTGGACTCCTTGATCGTCAAATTTTGATTCTTCTTACGTCGAGTTGTCGCGTCGAACCTACACCTACGTAAAAGCGATCGTTGGTCGCGTTTTCGAGATTTTCAAAGTTTAGAATAAACTTTGATAACTATTCTAATATAATTTGAATTCCTTAACGAATTCAATCATGGTTCAATCGGCGTATTTTGAACTAACATTTCTCGTGCTTGAGATATGTTTAACTATGCCATTTAACCTTTTAGGTTAAGCGTTTAACGATATTTACGTTTTTCGATGCAAGGATTTCAATTATGAAATCTTTTCTCACTAATGAGTTTCCTTATATAAATAATCGTTTTACGTATTAGCGTATTTTCGAGCGTATTTCATACGTTGATTTCAAAAGTCGACATTTTGACTTTTCTTTATTAAAAATCATTAATAATTCATATTTTAATATCTAAATTCAATATAAATCGATTTTCAATCGATTTCTTTTCATAAAGTCTTAATTCTCGATTTTTCACGCAAATCGATAAACTTCATTAATATTTTTCTTAAATATTAATTTAGTTATTCTTTAAACATTATTTTTCATTTCTAACGTTATTTAATATAACGTTTCGTCATAAACATAGTATTCTATGTTTATAAAATTTCATAATTTCTTAATATGTCTAAATTAATTTCTAGACATATAATATATTATTTTTCTTGATATTAAGGATTTAAAAACCCTTAATATATATATATATATATAACTACGGTTTAAGCTTATATTTTCATTCTTCTTCCAAAATTCTTCTAAATTCATATAGTGTACTATTTTATCATAGTATCACTAATATGTATTAATATTAACTATAGAAAAATTTGAGCATTATTTATCCAACCTCATAGGTCACGGTTTTTGTCGAACTTTGTCGATAAATTTTCTAAAATTCTAGTTAATTTATACAAGGTCCCAACATTAATCTATAACATATTTATAACCTATAGTCCAACATATTCCATTTCTTCATCAAGGTATATATATTGTTCAAGGTTTGGTTCTTCATCAACACATAGCAAACATTTTATAAAATTTCTACAAAATTACACTATGCTTATACACTATAGTGTAGTAACATTTCATCATTACATTAATCTAAACACAATTAAATCATGCCTTAATCAAAGCTCATAGCTCTCGGCATTTTGAACAAATTGAGCATATATACCCCAAAATTTTAGTAAATTCATATAATACATAATCAATACTATAGATCAACATTATGCTATAATAATACTTAAATAAAATTTGTACACTAACATAAAATTTTATGTCATTTTGGTAATTACCCAACTATTAGTATAAGATTTTTAAAATTCTAATTTAATCACATTGTGTTCCTAGCTAATACATAACACGATTCCAACATTAAAATCAATCCCTAAAAATTTCGCCATATTAAAACAATTAATAACATAGCTTAACTTGATTAATACATCATATATGAACATATAATCATATGTAGCACAATTATTAAACAATAATACATGCTTGCACAATTTTATTCACAAGAACACATGCTTGTATATTGAAATCAAACCATTTGATATAAAAAATTTTAACGTATAATCAAAGCCGTTCGATATCTAACCTCTTTAACGGTTTGGTTTTAATGTGCGAGGATTAGAGATCAAGCTTTGGTGAAGATCAAAGAAGAACACTCTCAAGTTTTCTCAAGAACAAGCTCACGGTAGTATTTAGTTGGGAAGAGAAAATGTGAGGTTTAAATGCATTAACTTTACTTAAGTAAAATGATTTAGATTTGTATCATCCTTTCTCTCACTCTCGGTTCCTTCGCTCACAACACAAGATATTTAAGCTAAAAGCTTTGTGACTCATCAAATTATTATGTCACCATAGTAAGTATACTTACATTTTTCTTGAACAATACAAATACTTGACTTTGGAGCTCACAAAAAGTGACACTTTGCAAATCAAAAGGATGAGTTACTAAATTTTGTTTTATACCATCTCTACACATTACCAAATGTGAATACATAAATCAAAGTTGTATTAACCTTCCATCCTCAATTTGGAGTCAATTATATCTGCTAACACACATCCCACTTGGTTTATCACTCAAAATCTTGGTAAGTGTGCAATAATAATACTTGGTTCACCAAATAATCAACAAGCAAAGCTAGACAAAATTTCACGTAAACAATTGTTTCAACAAAGTTGGTCACGACATTTTCCATTTTATGAGCCAAAATTTGATTTTCTTGCTATTATTAGATATATATCATAATATATGTTTTAGATGATAAATTATATCATAAGAAAAATTATTGGTATCATTTTATGCAAGAAAACCTAATTTTGAATTAGGGTTTTCGAAAATAATCATTGTTCAATAATTAATCCTTAAAACTCTAGCATTGTTTTAATGCTAATAATACTCTAATTGCATATAATAATCATAGGAATTTAAATACTATAATTCCTTGATCATTAAACTCATTTTCTATTCATCTCTAGCGTTAACGTTTGAAGCGTCTCAACGTTAACTATCGACTCATCTCAAAATGGTCGTAATAAAGTCGTAGTTACTTTATTAAATTATTCCATTAATAATGGAATTAAATTCTAAGCTTCGTTGCTTAGAAAATTTCTCAAAATTTTAACTATCGATACTCGATCGACGTTAAAATTATCTTTTCAAAACACTTTATAAACTTTTATTCCTTAATTCACAATTCTTTGTGAATATAAAATAGAATTCATTATCTCATAATTTATCGAAATCATTATTCGATAATTTACTAATTCAATTATTTAGTGAAATCTAATTTACAATTTAAATATAAGTAACTAGGCATTTAATTCTTCGGGATATTACAATAAAAGTTCAATGGTTTGGTTCTCACCAACATCACACTAAACATTTTATAAATTCTAATTAAATTATACTATACTTATATACTATAGTGTAACAATATAACATCTTAACATTACATAATAACACAAATTAAACCGTAGAACCAATCACTATGGGTCTCGGCCTTATTGAAATAAAATAGGTACAAGCTGTCGAAAAAATTCTAATAAATTCCTATATCACTAATTAATACCTAGATCAACAATATGCTATTACATTTCTCAAATTAAAATCATACATCAACTAGAATTTTCATGCATTTTCGGTAATTTGAGAAATATAGCTTAGGATTTTATAAATTCCCCAATAAATCACTATAGGCTCCTACTACATTATAAATCATTAATCCATTCTTAGATCTTGAAAATTTTCGGTACTTATGGCATAAGTTATAGCATACTTAAATCGATTTTTAAACATGATATATGCTTACATAAAATCATACTACACATATTTAATGAACAAGCTATCATGCTAGCATAATTCATGCTTAAGAACACATGCTTGAAAATTAAATCTAACCATTAGAAAATTAAAAACTTAGGGTATACTCGAAGCTCGTTAGATTTCTAACCTTGATAGCAGTATTGATTTGGTGTGGGATGATTAAAGCTCGAACTAATTGAGATGAAAGAAGAAGAATAGGTTAGGTTTCTCTTTGGAAAGCTCTCGACGAGAGAGGAAAGAAAAGAGAGATGAGTTGTGTTATGTTGTGAAGTATTTGAGAGAATAAATACTTAGGCAAAATAAAACAAATTGAAGACCACTCACTTGATACTCTCGGCTCTCACAATTTCAAGACCTGAATAAATCAGTGTTAGTCAAGTGATTATGTCGTACATGAAATATCTTCTTACAATTCATTTACTACATTGTAAAGCTTTATTAAAGGAATTTTGGGAGAAACAAAATTTATTTTGTTTCGTGCATTGATCTGATCACCTTTGTGGGGAGAAGAAAAATTTTGATTTTGATGTTTCTTGCATGTACAAGATATTACACTCTATCCAAATTGTTTGATACATCGTCAAAGTATTCCTATAGTCGAAGAAATCGGCTACTTCGCACTTGACATGCCTCAATTGACTTTTACTTGATAATTGTGTAATTAGATCACACTTGTATCAATTAATTCATAAAATAGCATTACTACTCAAAAATGGCGTGAACTTACTTTTGAAAACAAAACTCACGGCCTTTCCATTTTACATGTGATATATAATTTATTTTCATGCTAATTATACATATATATCATAATATATGTTTTAGATGATAAATTTTATCATAGGAAAAATTATTGGTATCATTCGTGCAAGAAAACACAATTTTCGAATTAGTGCATTGTCGATAATTAATCCTTAATGTTCTAGCATTATTTTAATGCTAAATAATACTCTAATTACATAAAATAATCATAGGAATTTAAATATCATAATTCCTTGATGGTTGAACTTGATTCTCAAGTCGTCTCTAAGCGTTAACGTTTGAAGCGTCTCAGCGTTAAATATCGACTCATTTCAAAATGGTGCGTAATAAAGCTGTAATCACTTTATTAAATTATTCCAATAATAATGGAATTAAATTCTAAGCTTAAAACTTAGAAAATATCTTAAGCATTTAATTATCGATCGTAATCGGCGTTGAAATATCTTTGTTGAAATCGTTACACATTAGTATTTCTCAATTCACATTCATTAGTGAATTGTTCATAGAATTTATTATTCCAAAATAATCGAAATCGTTATTCGATAATTTAATAATCAAATTATTATAATAATATTCTAATTCTGAAATTAATATAAGTAATTAGGCGTTTAAATAATCGGGGTATTACAATAATTTTTTAGATTTTTCTTGAATTATTTCATGAAAAACCTAGTTTTGCTCCTCGTTTTGTTTTGTGAATTTTGAGGTACCAAATGTCTCAATACATGAATGAAATATGCATAGAAATATGTTCTAAAAGGTGTATTTAAAATTTAAAAATTTTGGAGCATATTTAATATTTTTGATTTATGTTTTATTTCTTTTTATATGAGATAAAGCATGCTTTTGTGAATATTATTTAATATTATTATTTGTTGATGTATTAGAGCATGTAGAATAAATATGAGATTTTTGATTTTTTTCCAAAATGCCGTGAGCTTTGAGGCTTTATTAAGCCATGGTTTGATTTTCTTTTTGAAAAAGCGTTGAGATATAGTGTTTAATATATGATATGAACATCATATATGAATCTTGGAATTTTGAAATACATCTCTATTTTTCTTGAAAAGCCGAATATATGTAGATATTTTAATCCATTGTTTGATTTTGTTTGATGAAAATAGTGAGATATAGTGTTTAATATATGATATGAACATCATATATTAACCTTGAATTATTCAAAATATTAGTTGATGTTTAATGTTAATATTACATGTTTAATGCATAATATAAACATATTGTGAAGGAATGAAATTTATTGAATATATATACTTATATTTCCATAATTACGAAAATGATTAGGTAGTGAAAAGCATGTGTTATAATTTTAATGTATGATATGAGATGATATTTCATGTTTTGTATATGATATAAGTATGATATGATTTTGTGGAATTTATTGAACACCGATGCGTTAATTTATGATTCACTAGAAATTTAGGGTATTTTAACCTATGGTTTGAAATTTTATATGATGATATTGAATTGAAAATTAAATTCTATAGTATGATAGGGTATATCATGATTTTATTAAATTTATTGGATACATATGCTAATTATTGCTAATTATCGAAAACATAGTAAAATGGTTAAGCATGAGTTTAATTTTAATGGTAAATGATGTTATGATGGATAAACTATAAGCATGGAATGAATGGTTGTGATTGTGATGAATGAATGGAACAACATCACACATACACAATAGTTTTGCATTATGTTAGAAATTAGAGTTTTCTAATGCTTTAGTATAGTTTATGTTATGTATGGTATTGTATAGTGTAGAATGGTTATGTTTATGTTGTCTTGACAAACAAAACCCCAGCGTAAACAACATAGTACTTTATGAGCGAGAATCGAAAAGAAATCGACAAATTTCGATAACTTAAGAAGGAATTTGTAATACGAAGTTTTAAAGCTT
Organism: Salvia rosmarinus; assembly: GCA_036937905.1. Lineage (NCBI taxonomy): Eukaryota > Viridiplantae > Streptophyta > Magnoliopsida > Lamiales > Lamiaceae > Salvia > Salvia rosmarinus. Next base: position 97,666 of record JAODLM010000045.1, read on the forward strand.
AATCGCGATAATAAAAATCGTTAAATAAGGTTTTATTTAAACAAATCGAAATAATAAATTATTGAAGCTCGATTTCAACTATCCACTATCGAGATTCTTATGTCACATTCACTAATGATTAGTGAATTAATGAATATAGTTTATACTATTCCTTAGAAAATATTATTCTAACGTCGATTAAATGTCGATAGTTAGTCTTACGTTATTTTTCTAAGCGACGAAGCTCAGAATTAAATTTCCTTATTAATGAAAGGAATGAATAAAGTGATTACGACTTTATTATGAATATTTTGAGTTGATTCGATTATTAACGTTTTGAGACGTTTTGAACGTCAACGTTTAGAGACGATTCGAAAACTTAGTCTAATGATCAAGGAATTATTATATTTAAATTCCTATGATTATTTTATGTAACGAGAGCATTATTTATTATTAAAATAATGCTAGAGAATTAAGGAATAAAGATTTAATATATGAGCTATTTTCGAAAACCCTAGTTTTCGAAATTAGGGTTTTGTGACATAGAATTGATCTAAATATTTTTCTATGATTTAATTCATCATCTAGGACTTATAATATGCCACATAGCTATATATTAGCTATTTGTTACAAGAAGAATAAAATGTGTAACAATTTATATGCGATAAGTTTGAAAATTACAATGTAAGTATGAGATGAATTTAATACCTATCGAATTGATGATATATTGCTATAATTGTGTTAATAAGATATTTCTAAGGATAAGATGAGGTGTTTTGACAAGTTGTGCAAGTGGGAGGATTTTATCCTCTTAAGTGCCGAAAAGTTTGAGAAATGAGGAAGAATTTTTTTGAAAATTCAAAGCTTAGGATGTAAGTGATGTGTTATGATATTGATAGTGATATATATATTAACTCTTGTATTTTAGTACAAATAAAAAGATCCACCTCTTACCTATGAAATGGACGAGAATTTCATCAATGGAGTGTGAAAGGAAAATTTGTTTTCACACTTATGAAAGTGACATATAAGTTCTTGTATTTTTATACATGGAATAATAATATCATCTCTTCCTCTACAAGTGGCCGATTCATATGAGAGTTAAGTGATAAGATTTGAAAATTTTGTTTGCTTGTATGGCATGGCAATTTTGTTAATTAATGAAGTTGAAATATTTGACTTTTCTAATTGATTCTTTTAAAAGTATTTTTGATAGAATAAGATTGAAAATGACACATATGAGTCATGGATATTAGAGTAAGACAAATAAAATTTCTCTTCCAATATTATGGAATGACCGATGCATATATGAATAAAAAAAAGTGATGAATTTTCTTAAATTCTTGATAATTATGAGAATGAAAATGACATGAATTAATTATGAGATGAGATGATATATTAAAGCATGAAAAAAATAAAAATCTTGTCTTACACTACATCAAGTGACCGAAAACCCTAAAATAAGTTGTAAGTGTTGTGTTGTAATTTTATGTGATATTTTATCTAAAAAAATGTGATAATTATGGGTGATCTTTGATATTATCATATAATTAATTCTTATATGATATAATATGATGTGTAATGAGGGAGAATCATTAAAAATACAAGTGAGTGTATTTATCATGCAAAGTAGAACCATACTTTGAAAAATAAATAAAATGTACAACTTGTGAAATTATTGAAAGTGATGTGTGAGATGTAATAATTAGATGATAAGGTATTATATTATATTGTGAGGTGATCGATTAAATTTGTCCCTAGTATATGCGATGGACGAAAACATTGAATGGCGATTTAGAAAATAGGTTGAATTTTGTTAGATATTTTTCTAACACAAGTAGATTAACTTTTAATGTGATAAGCTTTATTTTTATATCTCGTTTTGCTCCTAAAGGACTGGGGTTTGGAGAAAACAAGGAAAGCTTTTCAAATTTCTTTCTTAGATCTAGGGTATAAAGCGTTTGGTTGAAAATAAACACCGATTAAAGGTTAGATATCTTTCGAGCTTACTATACATGCTTAAATTTTTGAAATCCATCCATTAGATATCAAGTTATGCACTTATGTTATTTATGTTCAAGAATTCGAAAATGATGATATAATGTTAGGATGTTTATTAAATATGTTTATATGATGATTATGAGCTTATATTATGAATTTAGTGTAAAGTTGAGCATGTATGGAAATTGTGTGTAATGACCGAATATATGCGAAGATCATATGTTGTTGAGAATGATTTTTAATTGTTGATTTGAGCATGGATTAGTAATCTATGATATTAAATAAGCATGTATGATTTTATGTAGAATTTTTGGAAGACTTTAGTATATATTTATGAAATTACCGAAAACTTTAGAAAATATTAGGTTCATGTATGTTTTATATTTGAATGATATCATAGCATATATGTGATGTAGAATCATAATATAGTGTTGTATGAAATTATTGGACTTTAGAAAAATTAATTGTTCCTAAGTCTATATTTCGAAACATATGTTCTAAGGTATATTGATGTATGAGTTGTAATTGATGAAAATTATGTTATAGTGATGATATATGGTGATGATTATGTGTTGTGTAATTTAATTGGAATTTTTGAAAAATGTTTGGTATGAGTTGCAAAATGACCTAAAATCATGTTGTATAATAATGTGATGTACAATTTTTCTATGATCAATATTATTACATATTATTGATACAATGTTAATATAGAGTGTTATGTGAATTTATAGGAATTTTTGGAAAAATTTTATGAATTGTTTGAAAAAGTGCCGAAAGCTTTTGGTTATGGGTTTGAAAGTTTTAAAATTATTTTATTATGTGTAATCACATATTATGTTTCAAAATATGTTTTAGACATATTATGAATTTATGTGATTTTAAAATAAGATATATTATGTTTAAGTCGAAGCGTTACGTTAAGTAACATATGTTGTGTAAATAATATGTATTGTTCAAAGTTAAGTCGTACTTAGGAATAAATTTAAGTATGATTGTTGATTAACGTGAAAAGTCGAGGCGTATGATAAAATGATTGAAAATCGATTTATATGTATTGATGAGACATATATATACATAATTTGAAATATATGTTTATAAAGTCAAAATTATTGACTTTGGTCAACGTATGAAATCGTTAATACGTGTAAAGATTATGTTGTCGTCTTTTACAAATATGATATCGTTGAATAAATATATTAATACGTGTAAGGCGTATTAGAAATATAAGGATATCTCTTTTGTAGGAGCGATTTCATAATTGAAATCATTTATCGAAAAGACATTAGTATAGGTTTGACGTTTGACCTAAATGGTTAATATAAGGTCTTAAATCATATTTATCTCTATTGAGTATGAACATTATAAGCTAAGATGTGCGATGAAAAGGCGTACTAAATTAGTTCCTTACGTAAAGGTGGGGCGGCGTTTTGGTCGTGACGTTAAGGAAGGCGTGTGAGAAACTTACGTCTTGGGTGGGCTTTACTCACTCAAAGATAAAATCTTATGAAATATTTTATTTACGATGCTTTCTTCTGAGAAATGTTGATGAAATATTTTATTTAATTACTCTTAAATGTTTATGTTTTTATGTATGTATCCTATCCATGAATGTTGATGAATTATGAATGTTGTTGGGTCGCTCCCGACTTATGAATGAAAATCGAATCTGGATCTATCTTGGGAGGGTAAATTTGGCTGGGGTTAGCGTGTACATAATGGTGTTGGGGTAGTAAGGACGATGCGGCGGCGGTCGGCGTGAAGGAGGCCTCGCTACGGCGTGAATGATGATGTTATGATGAAAGGAAGGGATATGGACCATACATCTGAGAAAAATCTTGGCCGGCGATGATTTATGAAAATGATGAAATGTTTTAGTAGCGAGGCGCTTTCGAATAAAACCGCGTATTAACCATGATGGGCGATGTAATTTAAAGATGAATTTTTTGGCATGAGTCCAGGTGCATTCTTGTACTTTCGGTACTGCATATTGTTTTTAAATGTGCGGGTTGGTGAATGATGCGATGAGCGGTGTTGAGCGATAGGGATCTTTAATGGTTGAAAGTTAATCTTGATTGTACGTCGTCGTATCCTGCAAAATTTTGCTCATAGACCACCGTCGTAGACCCGCAGCGTTAGTACTAAAGTGGTCTATTATGACATAGATAACGTGGGTGGTGAAGCAGCGTGGTCTATAACTATATTTTAAGCGGTTATAGACCACGAATTTGAAAAACCGCGTGGTCGACTAGCGTTTTTCATATGATGAGCCGCGGTGCGCTTCTGCGTAGTCTTAGCGCATCGCTTTTATTAGCGCGAACTTTTCGCGTCGTCTAACGTCGCGTCGATTAAATCTGGCGAGAACTGGGTCGTGGTCTTTCATCATAGCCATGTGGTCTTTTAGCCCATCGATTCCTTCTACATTTAAAATGCCCATTTCTTCCCGAATTCAGCCGCTAGAATTCGCCTCCCACCACTGTTGCCATCTTCATTGCAGAAATTCGAGAAATTCTCCTTTAATTCTCCATCGAAACCTCCTTCCGAAGCTATTCCTCCACCCATTTCCCGCCTCCGCTGCAGCCAAACGGTCTCTTCCGCGACGGCGGAGAATTGCAACATGGAATTCGAGTCCATGGTTTGGAGAAGAAATACGCGTGGGAGATGGAGGTCGCGGTAAAGGCAGTGCACATGACGGCTTTGCTCTGCCGTGAGCGCGCTCACCAATTTGAGGAAGATAAACCCTAGGGTTCCATTTCAGGAGCTTTCTATCTCTATTCTTAATCTTTTACCTTCTTTAGGGTTTTTCTCTCTAACCTCACACCTCCACAGCTAGCTTCAATGGCGACCGAAGAACTAATCAAATCTCCTTCGCTCCTCCATATCCCAGGTCAATTTACCAAATTTCATCTCCTTAATTTTGCCCTCTTTCATGCTTTCAAAATTTTACAATTTTTCAATTGTCATTTCCATTTCGCATTCTGTGTTCCAAACAGATAGCCGTTTGCTTTCCTGTTGGTGCATGAGATTTCAAATTTTGGCTTGTTTTTGTTGAAGAATTTTCCTGTTGCTTTTGGCTTGTTTTTGTTGAGATTTCAAATTTTGGCTTGTCATTTCCATTACTGAAAGATGGGTGGCTGTGAGGAAGGACCAAATACTTGTACGAACAAGACTTGCCGTGGGCATGAAGTTGATATTATGCACTTCTCGCTTGGAAATGCTATTCCTGGAAGACTCTATGGCGAAATCTAGTCGACAATAGGCAAGGATATGGAGGTGACAGGTATTGTATTTTTATGCTATTCAAATATATATGTAATCATATTTGAGCTTTTGCATTAGTATACTTATAAAATTTGTGTTATGTTTTGGTCTCAACTAATAGGTACGGTCATTTGGTTGATCTTTATGGCTGGAACCCATTGTAGATATCTTGATGGCCTTGGCTCTTCAGGTATTTGTGCCTTTTCACAGTTATGGGGTTTGTATTTATAAACTGCACCAATAATCCAGATTGCAACTCATTAATTCTTCTGACTGTGTCCATTGATGTGCATCACCTTTAAACGTGGGATAAGATCCCTGACTTATCGAGAGAATGTGCGTTCATTGGTCATATTTTTGTCTGAACTTTGATTCTCCATTTGCTCCTTTTGTTTTTCCTCATAGGTCGGGCTTAGAATATAGTACTTAGTAGCAATTTACCCATCTCTGTGGCACAACTTGGTTATTATAAGTAGCTTTTTCAAGTTAATTGCAAATTAAATTATTTTTGGAACAGGGTGGCATCATCATTAAATCTTAAAACTACTATGACAATCCTCAAATAAAGTAATCTAATATATATGCAATTTCTTCTATTTTCTCATTACATGCGTGTTCTGTTCCATTTATATTGAAAATGACACCACCGCACAGAATGACTGGCAAGGATCATGGTGGCACAGTAGCTTGACTGACCATTCAGGTAAGCTAGCAGAATAAGTTTTATTCTATATTTGGGTTTCTGTTATGCAGTATTTTAGTGTATTTTCCATAATTGCATTGATTGCTTCCTGTTTCACCAAGTACACAAATATATAAAATTGCGTGTAGGCATATATATGCACATACATGGATTTCTTTGTGTTTGAATTAGCATTGATGTGAAGCCAAAGTTTAATTAATTTCTATATAAATTTCAAAGATTTATCGATTTTACCTAATCACTTCTTTTGATGTATCATTTCCATGTACTGGAATATGTCTTTCTTTATCACATGGTGCCATGTTCAAAGCAAAAGTCACTATAAATCTATTCTTTTGTTAATATTTCTATGCTAGAAGCCGTTGCTGCCAATGGTGATCACATGCACTTTTCTTTTATAGAATTCGTGATGTTTCTAACGAACCTTCTATTTTAGCAGGCTTTATAAAGGAGGACAGCCCATACACATCAGCAGGCCAAAGGGCGATACTATTTTGAATTTTCAAGACCTCTGAGAACTAAGGATCATCTTAGTGGTACTGAAACTAAGAGAATATTTAGCCTTTCACCATTACGAGCATATATTATCATTGATTTGTCATCTTTGGACACATTATATCATAAGCGTACATCCGTGCCAAGTTCCTAATCATAATATAGAAAAGAGAATGTTCTAAAATTACAACCAAGCATAAAGTGTAACATTTAAATGGCTTAAAACAGGATGCTCAATTCACCATTGGGAAGAAAAGCAAGGTATCCGCTGCATTACGGTACCGGAGGAAGGCAAACCTGGCATGGATCTGCTCATTACTCGATCAGCTGTGATTGGATTCTTCTTGATTTCGTACCAGCGGTGGTTACGAGCTCACCAGGCGACTCGTGGGACTTTACCACGACCTTCTCGCTTATCTTCTCCGTTGTGGCACTCTGCCTCTCCATGACCCAGAGCATCTCCAGGCTGGCGGGGCTGGGGAAGGCCGAGAAAGGTGAACAACAGACCATTCTTGGAGTCGAGGCACGAGATCTTGGCTCGTTTAACTTAGAGGTTTGTGTTCTTGATGAGGCATTTCTTGTTGTGTTGTGCTTTTAACCTTTAGTGTTTGTGTGTAGTGTTAGGTTCGATGTAAATTTGGTAAGTGATTTTACGCTAGTACTGTTGTTTGATGGGGAGATAACTTTGATCATTCGTGGGGTTTCACTTGAATTTTACGGTGTTGTTTGTCTTATTACATTTACATCACATGCATTTTCGACAATAGTTGGTATTGCATGTGGATCCTCTATATAACCAACAAGTAGTTTATTTTCTCTTGCAAAGGTGGGCCCTTTGTGGGGTATTACTGCTATTGATTCTTCTGGGATGCATTTGTTGGATCTGTTGATTACTCCATGTGGTCCTTCTTTGAATATGGTTGAGGCTTTAATGATTACATAACTTTGGCATAAATCTAGTTAATGCGGTTGTTATAGTTGTGGAGAAGAATTCTAATAGATATTTTAGCATTATTATGTAAATATCTAAGTAGATATTATGATCGTGATTTGGGTATATATGGTAGTGTACCGTCTGGATTCGACATCTTGAGGAGAAAGTTATCTGAGATAATCGTATTGACCAATTTGAGCGGTTTGTGATGAGGGGTGATGAGCAAGCAAGCTGTCTGCATTTCATAGTGAATGGTCGAATTTTGGATTGTCGAGGCGACACTTTGTATGGTGTTAGTTTGTTGGACGAAGATCTTGTTTGGTATCGATCGATCTTGATTTCGTTAGGAAATAAATGCGAGAAGAACACGAGGATTCGTGGTTCGATCTATGAATAAGATCGTCCAGGCGAGAGTGTTTGTGTGTTTGAGGTGTAGGCGATTACAAAAAGTGTGAATGAATCTATTTAGTCTACTACAGCCTCTGTTTATACCAAGCGTATTGACTGGATCTTGAATCAAGTCTTCTCTAACAGGATTCGAGATCCTATCACTCTTGAATTAGGATTCTTTTAGATATGGGTGAGCTTCTGCGTTCCCAGCGATTTTAGGGTCTTCATGGGCGAACTTGTCGGTAGAGCTTGATGTCGGGGTTACTTGTATTGGGCGATCTTTGGGGCACAGTGGTTGGGCGTATCTATCCTGACCACGAAAAAGCGAATTCGTGCTTGGAATGGGGTTGTTTATAACGAGCGGGTTTGGGCGATCTTTGACATTCTTTCTTTGTCGACTTTGTGTGTGTCGATAATTACGGCGTATATCGTATCTTTGTGCTTTCATGAGAGGTGTAGCAGTCGTGTTTGTTGTTGTATCTCTGGCGGTGTCACGGCTACCATGACGGCGTTATCAGAGTCTTGGCCGGCTTCCGCTGCGAGGCGTTTGCCAGAGGTCTTGTAAGCGTTAAGTCGGGGTCTTGGTG
>JAODLM010000437.1:0-105812 GCA_036937905.1 Salvia rosmarinus
AACCAATTTCGACGATGATTTCATCCACGTAATCGGACTTCGGACAAATGAAAGAACCCATCCAAACGCTAGAAGACATGCTAAAAGAGTATTGGATCGAGGTACAAATGAAAAATTTACCTCTTATCAATTCGCTCTGTCAATGCCTACTGTTGCAATACCTGCACGTGGCCCCATACGAAGCCTCCAGACCAAGAAGAGGTAGATCACCGCGGTCATCGAAGCTGCGGAAAAAGTCATGGGTCTGGCTTGTTGAATGACGACGAGATCGCTCGACACTAGACTGAGGATAGACAAAATATTACCGACACGCTGAGATCCGGTTACAATAAGACTAGACAAAGTGTTTCTTAAAGTCTCCATCGAAAGGAATTGTCGTGACGGATTGAGGAAACAGACGCTTTACAGACCATACGAGATCCTAGAGATAGGTCCAAGAGGCTAATAGGTCAGCTCTTCCGCCAAAACCTGGAACGTGCATAATGTTTTTCACGTGTCAATCGCGAAAATACGCTCACGATTCAAAGCAGATCCACCAAGACGACGTGACTCCGCCGCATACATGAGCTACGGAGATAACCGCAATCCTCGACTATAAAGTCCAAAACTACGAGCAAGTCAAATCGCTAGTCAGTGCCACGGGAGCCTAAGAAGAAATGAAAGAACGATACCTTTAATTTTTTATAGAGGTATGCAAATTCGGACGGAATTTTTGTATGTGGAATGTAATATTCCAAAGAAACGAACGATAATTACTTTATTTTAAACCCGTGAATTCCGATATTATTTTTATGACATCGATTGTGATTCGATCCAAGACCTATAACTAATTCCCTTTTATATTCACTAAGGATTGTGAATTCAGAATCGAATATCGCCAAGTATTTCGACAACTTATTTTAACGTCGAACGCATCTAACGCCAAGATTTTATGGAATTTTCTGAGCAAGAAGCTTGGAATTAATTTCCATCTTAATTCTATATTAAATGGAATATATTTATTGTAGGCACGAACGATCGCGACCATTTTGAGACGAGTCGATTTAACGCTTGAGACGTTAACGCCAACAGAGACGCTGAAAAAGGAGTTTAATACTCAGAATATAATAATTAATTTCCTATTATTATTTTATATAATTACAGTATTATTAATTATTAAATTAAAATTTTGAGAGATTAAACTCGATATTTCGAAGTTTGAAATTTCAAACCCCACTCTTAAACTATGGTTTTTCACATTGAAATGATACCATTAAATTATCCTATGGTATCTAATATATATGTTATGATATATAAGTATTATTGACCATTAAAATCAACTTGAACCATGAAAACCGATAATTTATATATATAGAAATAAACCTAATTTGAAAATTTAGGTTTTGTTATACTAATTGATGCAATATTTTATCCTATGCTATTATTTATTATCTAAATCATATATTATGATATGTATGTATATATGGGACTAAAATGCCTTGTGTAATATTTAATGGTGATTATAATTTTATATCTATTATTATCAGATTAATAAATGCCATGAGGTGATTTAATTATTTTTATGGCATGTATTATATCTATGACTTATATTTGATTCATACATTATATTATGGTAAAAATAATTTAATCCCACCCTAAACATCCCTAAACGCTACCGGCCATAACCCCCTCGAGACAAGCATGATCCCACCTTTATTTCGACCAATGATGGAGCCCTTTAGCACTAGCCTAATCATCACCTCACCCCATCATTTGCTGCTGCATTTTTCTAGGTGTGTGTGTGCTGTGGTAGGAAAGTGGCACCCTTCCCATTCTACACCTCCTCCTATACACTCCTTAAAACAATACACCCCATTATCTCCATCTCTCTCCCATTTTTCAAAATAATGACCTCTCCATTTTCTCCCAAATTTTCTTCTTCTATTTCTTCACCCAAACTTGATATACTATATTGTTCTCGAGATCTCATATACATTTCAAGAAACAACATAATTCATAGCTCTTATTTTATCCTTTGTTCAATAAAAATCGAGAGCATGCTTATATAAATATGTGTGCGAATGTTATATATATATATATATATATATATGTACGCTTCTAAATGTTCTTATAAATGCATATTGTTCATGATGTTATATTGTTAAAACATGAATATATGCTAGAATAATCATATGTTGTTGTGTATGAGATTTTGAACGGATCTAGCATACCCATGATATTTTCAACCATAAGCATGTTTAAAAATTATTTTGAAAAATGTTAAAATTAATACTGACGATGAATCATCGCCGTTATTTTGAGAATGGATTATTGTTCTATATCATGTTTAGAGTTCATATATTATTTGAAAATTTGAAAACCCAGTGCTATTTCTTCAAAAATGCCAGTTATATATGATCTTACTGTGTATAATTTTATTTTAATCATGTAACATATAAATACTTTAGAACCTTGATTATATTCCATGATTTATTTAGAATTTTCAAGATCATATACTTAATATCAATAATACCGCGAGCATATAGTGTATAGATATCTGTGTATGATTTTATTTTGATCATGCAATGGTGTATTAATGCTAGTATTGATTATGTATTGTATGATTTTATTGGAATTTTTGAGATCAAATGCTATATTAAATCAAATAATACCGTGAGCTACCATACTTTAAGATGATTTAATTAGTTTTGATAAATGTTATGATGTATTATATATACTATAGTATATAAACATAGTGTATAATTATTAGAATTTTAAATCAAATACCATATTTAAATCAAAGAAGTCGTGAGCCACCATACCTTTTAAGGTGATGATTTAAATTTTGATGATTTAATGATGTTATATTGTTATACTAGTGTATAGGCATAGTATATAATTGTTGGAATTTTGAAAACAAATTACTACATTTAATCAAAAACCGAGAGCTATTAAGCTCCATATGGTGATGATTCAAATGTTTTTGGTTGATGTTGTGATGTTACAATGTTATAATATAATGTTTAATCATGTCATAAATTATTTGGAATTTTAGAAATTGTTTGATAATTATTTGTAATTAACTTATAATTACCGATCAGATTGAGAATTATACATGAATGAATGGTTATAATGGACAATGGGTTATAATTGTGACATACATTGATGTTGGGATTATACTACTTATATATAAATTTTGAATTTTGGACAATTATTCCATATTTAATTGAATTACCGTAGATATATATGTATATATATGTTAATAAATGACAAACAATATCATATGAATGTTACTAATTCATATTAGGACCATAGTATAATAATACACTATATTAATTTAGAATTTTTTTGAAAATCATTTGTGATTTTATATAATTACCTAGAATATTTATTATTTATAAAGGCGTTTTAAACTTTTTAATTCAGTTTATTAATAAATTATATGTCTAATAATTACTTTAGACATATTTGAATTTTGTAAAATTTATAAACATAGATTACTATGTTTGAGACAAACATTTGTTTAATAACGCTTTAAATCGAAAATACGCTTTTATTATTAAAGGATCGATAATTGCGAAATTATTTATAAGTCCTTGATTTACGGATAAATCGAGAAATGGACTCACGATTTTTAATCGATCAAATTTATTTATAAATAAAATGGTAAGAAATTACTATGAAAGTCAAAATTGTCATTTTGTCGACCAAGGTCGACTTCGCCGACTTTTTAAGTCAAACGACGATTATACGCTCGATAAAACGTCAATACGCTGTAAGATGTACTAATTGAGTATACCCATTAGTAAGAAAAGATTTCACAAATGAAACTTATATCGAGAAACGTGTTTACGCCGAACGTTAAACCGGCGGTTAAACCGAATAGTGAACGTATCTGGTAACAATCAATTGAATAACGTATTGAAATATTGAATTCATCGGGAATTCAATTTATATCGATATAGAATATCGAATTTGTTTTGACTTTCATGAAGTCCTCGATAAGCTGAAAACGACAAAGTATCGCTAAGTAAAGCGCGGACGCTAAACGAGACGATCAGCATCGACAAAGCAACAAACCTAGACTTAGTTTATTTAATTATACCTGTGGCTTTCTTTTCAAACAAATAGTGACTTTATCGCTTTACAAATCAATTCATTTACAAAGACTACCCAACTGCTTATTAACTGCTTACAATATTACCCGCCAAAAATATTCTGCTTGTGTGAATCCTATCCTCGCGTGAAGGTCGGAACTATATGTTATGAATTTTGGGTCGCACCCAACCTTTATTAATGTCGTCCCGAGTCGGAGGTTAATGCCGCGATCAAGGCGGAAGGTTGGAACGATATGATTGTTAACGGTACACTGAACGGGACTGTAGGCCGCGGGCCACGGTCGGCTCGCGCCTGAGGAGGCCTCACATTCACGCCAACATCGATTCGACATTATGATGAATTAGGATATCGGATACGGATCACACACACAAGAAAATGCTCGGCCGAGCGATGTTTACTAATCCGAATGCTTAGTGTTGCGCATTTCATCTAAAACCCTCATGATTTACCTCGATATCGCAAACAGAATTCAAATATTTTCATATGCTGCACGAGTCCACCGAGTGCAATTGTATTTAGCCTCGCATGTTTGTTTTAAACGTGCGTGTGAGAGTTGGATGGTGGATGGAGGATGTGTTGAGGAGTCCAGGTCCTCGATCGCTTATTTAGAATTTTGTTTTCACCAATACATATCATCACATATGTATTCACAACACTTTCCACCGCTAAACTCAACTCACATTATGTTATTTTAACTATTGAGGTCCATCGCACATGGTAAGTCTTCGTCCGGGCCTAAACCTTTAATCATCGATATCAGATATCAAACCCACAAGATAATTATAATCGATATGTACTCTATATTAGTCTGCTTGTTCTATAATATTATTCCAGATTAGTCACCCTCATCCCGCTATCCGAGTAGGCATGACAAGAATTAAGGAATTCAATTATTATAGATAAGTTATCAAAGTTTATTTTAAACTTTGAAAATCTCAAAACGACCAACGATCGAAATCATTTTACGTAGCGCTAGACGCTGATGCGATCATCATGCAAAAGGAAAACGAATTAAGAAAGCTTATACCTGTGGGCTTTTTTCTTATCCTCAAGGATAAAATGCTTTATTTACGATGCTTTCTTCAAATGAAAAGTAATTATTTATGATGCTATCTTTTGAGAAATGATTATGAAATGACTGATGAAATTACATGCCCAAAATGTTTATGTTTTGTATGTGATCACCCATGAATGACGAATGATGAATGTTGTCGGTGCAACTATGAATGAAATCGATATCGGATCTATGCACGGGAAGGCTTATACCCTGAGGGTTAAGCATTTGTGCCACTAATGGTGACCTGTGTGTAGGCGCCATGTGGCCAGCCGAGTCACGTCAGGGGCGAGAGGCCCATTTACTATCGTGGTAATGTTAATGTTATGATGAAAGGGATATGGATCATACATACAGGAAAATGTCCGCGCGTTAGCGGCGTTTATGAAAATGATGAAAAGCGTTTAGTAGCACAAGGCCTTTCAAATAAAACCGCGTCAGTTCCACCATGAAGCAGTAATTTAAAGAATGTAAAATTTTTGGCATAAGTCCCCTGAGTGCATTATTTGTACTCGACTTTGCATATTGTTTTAATGTGCGCATTAGCGTAGTGATGCGAGCGAGTTGTTGAGCAATAGGAATGGTTGTGCTTGAATGTTTATACCTTGATTGTACATCGTTATATGTACATATCCATATGTTCCGCTGAAGAACATAAGTTATGTAGTAAAGTCCAAAAACATGCTTGATTTTGTATTATCAGTAATGTTAAATGGTTCATTGTTTATTCATCCACTGGTAGTAATAATCCTCCTAAATCGACTTAGGATTTAGGGGTACTGTTAGTGGTAGTAGAATCGGTCGCTTCTTTGAACCCAAAATTTCTTTAGGTTAAGTCTAGATTGAGCCACTAGACTTCTAAAGGTCACGACAATGCTCAACACTCCTACATCAAGCTCGCGAAATGAGGTAAATCCTTCTTTCAAAATTTTGAAATGAAAAGTTGAAAGAGAAAAGGATCGAGATGATTTATTTTTTAAAAGGAATGAAAGATATGAAAGATAAATGATATGAAATGGAAGTTATGAATAATGTTAAGAATGGAAGTTATGCAAAGTGATCAAGTTAGAAATGAATGCTTATGATAGATAATGGGCAAATGTGCAGAGAATGAAATGTTAATTTGCAAAATTAGTAATACATGCATTCAATAAGTATTTATGAAATTGAACAAAATTTTCAAGTTTTCATAACCAAATTACTCAATTTCAAGATTATGTATAATGAAAGAATATGCTTGAAATGAGCGTGAATGAAAGTTGAATGATGAATTCTTAAATTCAAGAAAGGTGCATGTATAAATGAACTATGTTTTCATTATTTGAAACTTTAGTTTCAAATATCAAGATTATTATGAATGAATGATATGTCATCTCAAGAATAACATAGGCGATATAAGAAGCATGATCCTCTTGTATACAGAACACTAGACATGCGAACTTCCTTCTACGAGAACAAAAGAATGACATGAAACGAAAAGAAAGTGCAACCGACCCGGCATGTGGCGACCGATCCTGCGTACGATCTACCAGCTATGCGACTTTGACCGGTCGAGAACATTTGCGACCTCATTTGACCTCGGATGCGCTCCGAACACTGCGTACGATCACTCGACATGCGACTGTCGACTCGTACGTCATCGACTTGGCATGTGCGACCGACGACTTGCATGTCGGCAATAGATGCGTATGCGACTCACGCGCATGATGCGACTCGAACGACGCTACGCAGTGGACCGATCGACTTGACTGCGACGTATCGGGTGCACTCGTTCACTGCTATCGACTCTCACCCGAGCATGTGCGACCTGACATACACTCGCATGCGACTCGACATCGACTCGGCATGATGCGACCTTGACTGATCCTGTGGACCGACAACTGCATGACGATGCGAGTCACTGACTCCTCTGCCCACTCTTGACTCTGTAATTTTATAACATCGACTTTGACATGTCGATCTTGGTAGTCCATACTACACGGCATCGGATCGCCCAGGTCGCAGCGGCATGCACGACCTGCGGCATCCATCCGATCTTGCCAGCGCGCAAATTTTCCTGCCTTGCAGCGATGATTTTGTCTTGATCCATTCTCCTTCGCTTGAACTCCCGACTTTACGATTTTCACCCACATACTCTAACACACTGTACTTTATTTGTTATGAAGGATCGAATCCATGATTCCTACTCCAAATTTCGAAAATCAGTTGAAATTTGTTCATGATTTATATAGAATGAGAACCTTATAGTATGATAAGAATCTTAGAAAGTTACTAGAAGGTAAGATTCCCAGAGTACAAGTAGAGCCATACGATATGAAAACCTTTTGATGACCTATTACAGTATATAAGGTTTCAAATTTATTCATTACCCACGCGCTATTGAGTTTAACTCACGACCTAGTTCAAATGACAAATCATTTGAGTTTCATTTTTCTAAAGGAAATTTACAACCCGAAACCTTATAAAATATCTTTTAAACCAAGCCTAGATCGAGAAAATAATTGTGACGGTCCGCCACATATGACCAAAGAAATCTCGAGTCGCTCATTCGGTCTTCTGACCTAGATCCCAATTATTCATTCAAAGAGGATATGATTCAATCATTAAAAATGTTATTTTTAAGACGACTCTTGTAAATAGTCATGATAAATTCCCCGATCTCGAAACCATCAAGTGTAATGAATGTTGACTACCT
The DNA here is from genome assembly GCA_036937905.1 of Salvia rosmarinus. Lineage (NCBI taxonomy): Eukaryota > Viridiplantae > Streptophyta > Magnoliopsida > Lamiales > Lamiaceae > Salvia > Salvia rosmarinus. The sequence continues at coordinate 7,848 of JAODLM010000437.1, forward strand.
CACCCAAGTGCAATCAAGAAAGCGATAAACATCTGCATGATATATGTGATTTATTTTGGTCACCTAAAAGTTTCGTGATCAATTGATAGACATCAAGAAATTGTGAAGTAAAGAAAACTCCGAGACGAGATATTTCCCTATGATACACACGGATGTGATGACCCGGAGGGTTTTACAAAGAATGATAATGCATGAAGTTATACCCATAGATCATTATGATAATAAAGTTATGAATAAGATACTTTTGCATTAAATGCAAGAGTAAAAGTAAAGAAAAGTATAGAGATTCTGGGATATAATTTTCCTCACCATGTCGAACGGAGAGAGATTACAACATATCTTAAGATAGTTGTTTGTCCCCAAACCTCGTTAGTTGGTGGATATGTTTAAAAGAACGAAGATGCATGCAAGATATTCTTTTCAAAGAATATATATAAAGAGATGATAGCATCTCGTAAAATAGATCTCGCTTATACCTCAATCAATGAGATTATGCTCGAGCATGATCGATTCCAAGTAACGAAATTTGGTTAAACAAACGATAATGAGATTGAGGAATCATAATCCTCGAGATTTGGAACCACTAGGATAGCCCTAGTATGTAAATCAAGTATGGAGAAAATATCTCCAAAGCCAAGACATGGAAAGAGATGCTTGAATTAGTTATGGTGTACGAATGTACTACCTTACCAAGCCATACGACAATAATTTCTAACCTCGAATGTGAGAACCAAGTATAATGAAAGTAATATTACTTTAGATACCATGTTTAAGAAAAGGAATATTTCCAAGAGAAAAAAAACGATTCACATGGAAAGATCTTAAAGTGAATCTAATTGAAGATTAACCCCATACTTTTGTGACGATCAATAAAATGATATTAAGTATCTCCGACATTGAAATGAAATAATCATGAATGGTAACGCCAAAGCAAAAGTATGATATGTCCTCTGGACCAAGGATTTTATCCTATCGAAATTGCATGATGGATCAATAAAGAATGTTAAGAAATGACGATATCCAAAAGGATATTACAAATGAGGCGCTAAATGTCAGATAAGGATTTCTCTTGAAAAGAGTTTAAAGTAAGGATATATGAGAAATATATTCCTAAGATCGATAAAGAGAAAAGGAAACGCAATCATTCATACGGATTAGGAATGAATGATAGTGATAGAACGACGATCTCTACGATAAGATTTAATTATCGAGGTAACAATATCAAAGGATAGGTTGATGTAGCTAATCATAAAATGCTATTGGTAAAAGCATACGATCGATACCCGAAAAGGATACGGTAAACGAGGTGATAGAAGACTATAGAAGGGAACATAATGTCCCAATGGAAAGGACAATGATATACTGAAATAGATGTTTACTGAATAGACGGAACACCGTAGACAAGCCTATATTTCACACAAAATTGAACAACAAAACAAGGAGGTCGATAGATATGAGAAAATTTCTAATACCTATAATATTTTGTTCGATATAGGTGCTTCATGTTCTAACATCGCACAAGTATGTGAAGAAACGATAGAACCTAATTGGGATAAACGAATCAAGAAACAAAATTTCTTCACCTATATGAAATTATGGCCGCCTCGTCGTCTAAACTTAGAATGAACCTAGGATCGCCAAGGTTCTATCCAATGATTTGGTCATGATATCTATGTGGAACGAGATATAATTCCAAACAAGAAGTTTCGAGACGGTGTCATTCACGTGATTAGCTGACCTGGCTAGTCTGTCGTTAGAGATTTTACTGTGACGGATATTAGTACCCACTATTTGCCTATGCGAATAAATTTAGAGCGATATACGATCGATGGTGTAAAACATAAATGAGTGATAAGATAAGTGTCTGAGTTCGTAGTTGTCTACAAGTTATATATGTCTTAAAGTGTTTAATTTTTAAGGAATCCTTGTGTTTAAAATTTCTTATTGCTTTGATTTAAGTCCGCTTATCTAGAAATATCGCATTAGTGGCGGAAAAGGAATAATACGGTAAGAAGATAACCACGGCTTACAAGCTTAGAACTCACACAGGCATATCGGCTCTTTTATATAAATCGGGTGAATTTAGGTGCAGTAGGAATTTTGCACCTTTGAGAAGATGCTCGAATCATGGAGTTACGACGAGGATGGCATCCAAAGGTTTATCCGTCGCTTGCCAATGGTGGCAAAAGTTGCAAAAAGTAGTCAAGAGAATATCTTCGCATGTAGAAAATTCCAAGACTTAGGCGTATACTTACGATTTGTCAACCGCTCAAGATACATATTATACGATGGAACGGCACCGATGAGCACTTGTCCTGTCCCCGCAAGTTTCACAAGATTATATAGGAATGGTTGTACCGATGTTCCAACGCATCCCGTCACTGCTCAATTGTACCGAAATGGGTGAGAATGGCCAAGGGCAGATCTTACCGCCTCGGACTAAGGGAATTACCACTACCAACTCAACCATACTTTCCGATAAAAGTAACACAAACTCGGTATGAAGAAGCGAGGGCCTTGACCCCGGCTCTCGGATGGAGATAGATCATCTGGGTATGAAACAAAAGCGGCACGGAAAGGCAAGTTTCCAAACGAGGAGTACGATTCGATGAAGGCCACTCGAGACATAGAATTCTATGATCATATGAGACTTATATGTAGATAATGGTTTATGTTGAAAATTGTGTGTTAGAATATGTAAAATAAACATAGTTTGAGTATTTTGTGAATATGTAAGAGGTGTCACAATTTTGGATGTAAAAGGACTAGATGCTCTTGTAATTAGTCGGCTCGATAGACCACCCTGTAAATATATGAAAAGTCCTCACCGAGGCATTTTGATGTATATATTATATGGTCCTTGTAGAATGATATCCAGATACGACAACAAATTGTTCAAAAGATATGGCCACTATGAGATGATAGTTATGCCATCTGACTAACCAATGCACACACTCGATCATGAACCTCAAAATCGAGTGTTCCATATATATTTAGACAACTTTGTCTTAATCCAGAATAATGTTCTTATCCATACGAAGAATGAGAAGAACATAAAGAACGTCAAGGATCTGCTTACGACTTTTAAAGGGCAAATTTTGAAGCACGATTGTGAATTTCGCTTAAAGAAATATTCCTCGATACATAGTGTTTTTAGAAGAAATCAATGTAGATCCGCAAAGGATAAAGCAATTAAGAATGAAAGTCACAAGACCTAAAAGAGATCGAAATTTCTTAAGATTAATTGATTACTATCGTAGATCTATCGAGAACTCTCTAAAGTAGTCGGCCATAAAATAGCTACCCCAAAAGGAATCAAATTTATATGGATTAATAAAAGAAAGGTACGTATAATATGAGAAAGATAATAGCTTAGATCAATGACTTAAGTCACATGAATAGAAATTCTCAACTCACGACTAAATGGTAACAATAGTATAAATACCAAAGTCTTGGAGACATCACTCCTATGACAATAAGTTAAGAACCCTTCACAATTTACAAAAGTTCAATTTATTCTTCGAGCAAAGAAACTCGATACGGATAGAAAAGACTACTCAATCAAGAAAAGATTACAATTGTGATAAATGATCACCTAAGGAAGGTTAATGTAGAATCTAATACCCGAGTTATAAAATTCCTAAATTATGGTATGTCCTTATAGAAAAGGAAAACTCATTCGATAGTTTAAGAAATATGAAGCAAATAGTCGGGCAATTGGACTAACATAAGTTGTATTCTCACACCCGGTACATATGACTAAAGAGAAAGGATGAAGATGGAATAGAATACTAATTAAGATAAGGACCAAGAGTCAAGGATTTTAAGAAGAAATCTGACAATGTCATATTGTCAGGAAGGATATATATATATATTGTAACAGCCGAACCCAAAGTAGGGATTAGCGGTACTTCGATAAACGGATTAAGTAACTAATGACATAAAACACGAACTGTGTGACATATATCGAATATTTCGAGAATTCAGTGTTTAAGGTTCGACAAAATGTAACATACATATGACTTCATAATCTAGCGACGGAAAACATGTGGAATACATATAGACGATGTGTATCCAAGGTTTAACTATCGACAAAAGACCCGCGGCTCACACCGCTCCATACCATCCATCACCAACCTGCACATTTAAAACAAACATGCAGGATCAATACAAATAATGCACTCGGTGGCTCATTGCCAAAACATTTTCTCTAAATTACACCGCCTTTAAGTAACACACGAGGTTTTATTAGAAATGTTTGGTTACTAAAACATTTTCTTTTAGTTTCAAAAGTCGTCGCGACATATTTTCTCTGTATGATCCATATCGCCTCATATATTATTATCATAACATCATCACATGTTGGTAGCAACCAACAACTATAATCTCTTTATAACATCATCATACGCTGGTAGCGAACCAACAATTTTCACTATCATCATACCAATCTCCACATAACATGATCACACACGGGTACGAACCAACAACTTTCAATATCATCATACCACCCACCTCCACATGTTAATATCATTATACCATCCATCTCCACACATAACATGATCATATCAATTTAATCCTAGCGTATATAGCGGTTCAGATCCGCTAGGAACAAACATCAATTTCTTAAGTCGGCAACCTTATTTACTTTCATAGTCGGTCTTCTACGATCATACATAAAACATAAACACTTTGGGCAGGTAATCCATCTCATCATCATTTCAATGTCATCAGAATAAATACTTTGCATTCGCAAAATAAATAAAGGGTTTCAATAAAGCCCACCGGCACGTAGCTTTTCAATAAAGTTCCTTTCTAACGCCAACGCCAAGTCCACGTCCCACCTTAACGTAAGAACTATTTTAGTACATTGGTCACATTTCGACTGGAGAACATCGCTTACGTCGGACTTATTTCGACGCTTCCTAATCAAAATGATATCGATTATTAAATCGTTTCTCATATAAGAGATATTCCACCTCTTTCGCACATAATGTGCGTTTTAGTACTTACGTCGTAGTTACATTGTTATTAAAGCGTCTACGTAACATAGATCACGACATCGAATTTCGTGGATTTGACCTTGGTCAAGCGTTTTTGGTCAATGATTTTGACTTGGTCAATATTTAGTCAACATTATGACTTTGTCAACAATTTTGACTTCAAAGTCAACAATTTTACTTTTTAATCATATATATATATTTAAATTAATATAGTATTTTAGCTCTAAAATTTCACATAAAATCATACTATACTTAAAACATTATTTTAGAACATATTATGCAATTATATCTTATAAAACAAATTTATAACATTAACACATATAATACATAGGTTTTCAAAAGTCTTAATTTGATTAACAAATATTTTTCAAAATTCCAATAAATTCACATAACACATAATCATCTATGAGCATCCTTACTATAACATAATTTTATTTATTATGAACTATTCAATAAAATTTTCCTAAGTCACCTTTCGAAAATTTCGACTTAGGTCAAAATAATTTTAACAAATCCAGAGAATTACACGACACCATATTATGAATCTACACCATCAATATGCTATGATAACACTTAAACATGGATTATATCACAACATGTTATCATGTTCTAATATTTTCAAAATCATAAACTTATGTACTATAGTTTTCCAAAAATTCTACATAAAATCATACAAGCATATTTAATACTCTAGATCATGATTTCATGCTCAAATCAACAATTAAAAATCATAATCATCAACATATTGTGCTTACATTTTCGGTCCATATGTAACTTTTAATAACATGCTTAATTTTGTGATATAATCATAATACATGCTTAATAACATCATATAAACACAATATCTAAACATCTTAGCACATGTTCTATAATTTTGAAAATCACATAAATGAACTAACTTATAACATGAATTCTAACGGATGAAATTCGAAAATTCTAGCATGTATCTGACTCGTAAGAAATCTAACCTTTAACTGTGTTGATTTTAATCGCAAGGTTTATTTGAACTAAGTTTGGGATTAAAATCTGAGGATGCTCTCTCTTTCTCTCACAATTTTCGGTGGTTTGGGGTTTCCAAAATAGATGAACGAGAAGCTTACCTTATATTTATGACTTAAGAAACTTGTAGTGTAATTATTACATGAAATAAAATTAATATCCTACTTTATTTTGTCAAAGAAATCGCTACCACTTGTAGCAAATGGACAAAATTCTATCTTATCTTTAATACTTTATCATGTCACCTTATCACATTAATAAATGCATTGGATCATAGTTGTCACAAAATAATTAAATCACAATTTTATAATATATATGTGGCATTTTCGGTCACTATGAGATCATTAGGATAAGTTTTTTTTTCATATTATATACTATATTATTATTATATAATAAATTCATGTTTGAAAAGTCAAATATTTCATTATCTGTGTCCTATTATAAGGTTGAAATTAATTATTCCAACCTTACTTTTCAAAATTTTTGGCCATTACTAAGGTCCAAGCATAGATTGCTTGATCAAATTGGCTACCACTTCTACTTTACACTCAAAACATGATAAGATCTTATCTTATCTTCACACAATTCAAAACATAGCATTAAACAATTTTATCACATAAAATTTGATGAGATTTTCGCCTTATGGCACAAGTGGCCTCCCACTTGTGCAAGTTTCTAGTCAACTCATATTATCCCTAATAATATCATATTAATATAATAAATATGATACATCATCAATTGGATAAGAATTAAAATTAATTTCACACTTTGAAACCCTAGATTTTAAAATCCTAAGATAATCCCAAATATTTTATTTCCTTGTATTAAATAGCTAATACATAGTTATGTGACATATTATAAGTCCTAATTGATGATTTAAAACATAGGAAAATATTTAGAACAATTTAATTCACAAAACCTAATTTCGATTTTAAGGGTTTTCAAATTGATAAATTGTTCAATTTTCATTCCTAATTCTCTAGTATCATTTTAATGATAAATAATGATCTTACATTATAAAATAATCATAGGAATTTGAATTTTATATTTCCATGATCATTTGGCCAAGTTATCGAATTATCTCTAGCGAAGGCGTTTGAACGTCTCTAAATTCTCATATTATATCATTTCTAAAGGTCCAAAATAAAGTTGTAACAACTTTATTTATTCCAATAATAATAAGGTATTTGAACTCTAAGCTTAAATGTTTAAAATCTTGTAAGACTTAATCGTCGAATTAAGCCGACGTTTGAACAATACGTTCGTAGAAATATCGAAACTATATTCCTTAATTCACTAAGCTTCAAAGTGAATGTCACACGTAAATTATCAAATTTTGCTTAGTCAACATTAGCGTTGGTGATTAAGATTTTGATTATCGAACTTAAAACCCAATTACGATTTATATTATCGTAATGAAGCATTAAAATCTACTGGGATATTACATTCTACCCTCCTTAAAATAAATTTCTTCCGAAATTTGCATACCGTAGAAAAATACGGGTATCTTTGCACTATAACAATCTCAAGTTTCCTTGTAACTTTCTTTTGTCCATGGTCTCTCCATTGGACTTTCACCAACGGTATAAGCTTCTTTCTTAACCGTTGAATCTAACGATTAAAACAATCATGAGACACTTTTCATAACTCATATCTTGATTTAAGAATAACGTCATCATGATGGTCATGTATTTTGGACCATATTCGTACTTTCTTTAATTTTAACACGTGGAAAAATTCTGTGTGCTTCCCAAACTTGGTGGAAGTACTAATCTATAGGCTACTAGGCATTATCATTTCTAGGATCTCGAAAGATCCTATAAAACGTAATCTCAACTTTCTTTTTCTCCAAACATTGAAGTTCTTTCAATGGAGAATTTTAATACACTTTATCTTTGCATTCAAGATGCAACTCATAACTACGCATATCAGTGTAAGACTTTTGTCTATCATGAGCTTCTTTCTTTCATTGCCTAATTCGGCAAACATCTTAATCATTTCTTTCACAGAATCGGCTTTAAAACTCTTCTTTTACTTATTTCATCTCAATAAAGAGATGATCGACACTTCCCTTCATATTATGCTTCACATGGGCTATGTCGCTCGACAATTTGTTGTGGTAGATGAACTTAGTAAGTGGAAAATATATCTCCAACTTGTACGTCGATTCTTTCTTTTGTAAGCTAATTCATATTCTAAAGATAACCCTAAAATCTTTATACGATGCGAGCGTCACGATTTTCTTAGTAAACAACCGGCTAACTTATTAGACCCGAGCGACCTAAATAGGCATGGGCGAACATATTTGGTAAATCGATATACTACTACTCACATAGCGATGTTATCTTTCGACTTTGGTAATCCTTTCTCCAAATCCATTGTTACATCATCCCATAGATCATTGGTACAATGCCTTCACTTCTGACAATTGAGGCGATGTTAAACAATTTCTATCTTCATCTTCTTAATTCTTTGATGAGTTTTTCTTCTATGCAAGGATTTATCCTCACTTAGATGAATTTTTCAACATAGAGTATCACCGCTACATTAATTTTTCATAGGTGATAATTTATATCGCCTTAATCTTTTCTAATTCGAGCCATCCTTTCCATTTCGTTTCCAAGTTTCTTTGTTCGTAGAAGTATTTTAAACTCTTATGATCTATGAAGATCTCATACCTCGCTTTATGGAGGTGATGTTCTTAAAATCTTAATTCATTTTACTGCTGCTAGTTCTAAGTTGTTGTGATGCATGGCTTATTATCTTCTCCACTTTAGCACGGCATCACGTTTATTGGTCCATGTAAGTTTGATTTCTATTTGGAGTAGCTGCGTTATTGACCTTATTATCTTTAGAGAGTCTTCAATGAATCTCCGATTCTGACCAACAAATTCTATAAAACTCAATCTCATTTGGGTCGTTGATTGCTTCCAACCGTATTGCTTTTAACTTTTGCGGATCCACATGGATTCATACAAGACACTATGTCTAAGGAATATTACCTCTTTAGGCGAATTCACCTTAAATAACTTGGCAAAATTTGTTTGACTTTTGATGTCGCAAGATAGTTCCCAAGAGTGCTCTATACTCTTTTCTTGCCCTTCGATTAGATGGAAATATCATCTATGATGATTTTAGACAATTTATCTTAGTATCGCGAACACTCAATTTTTGAGGTTCATGAACATGGTTGGCGCATTAGTTGGTCCGAACGGCATAACTATAAACTCATAGTAGCCATATCTTGTTTGGAAAGCCATTTTGGGTACATTTAGCTCGTGCCTTAAATTGATTATAGTCCGATTGAGATCGGTTCTCAGGACTACTCTTGTTCTTTTCCACTGACCGAATACTTGGTTATCCTTGGTAATGGATTATTTACTCTCGATAATCTATACACTTTCTTAATGGCTATCTTTCTCTTTTGACAAACAAGTTGGGTGTTTCTTAAGGTGATACACTAGGTTCGATGAAACTTAGAGTTTATAGCCTTCAAATTTGAATCCTTATCTTTTCACTTTCCTTGAATCCATTTGATAAGGATGCCTTTAACATGGTTTAATAATGGTTCTAACTTGATAGTGGAACTCTAGCTGCTTATCAGGGGTAATCTTGCTAAGTTGTCAGGAAATATCAAGAAATTCTCGAACAATTCCCACATCCTCTATCTCCATTCCTGCTTTTCATTTTCTGCTTAGATAAACAGGGAATGCTCGATATTCCTTCTTGTTTAATAATCCCCTTATTTGTAGTGTGGGTATGGTCGGAATTTCCTTCCCCTTGTGGATTCCATAGAAACTCGTAACTTCTTGCTCGAAGGTATGGATCGAAACTTCCCTTTCCTTGTACAGGATCGTAGAATGGTTTTCGACTAACCAATCTATTCTTAAGATTATGTCTATATTCCTCGTAGGTGTAATGTTCAAGTGATTCATTAGATCTCAAGTGATTCTAGGTTCAAGTCTAAGTTCGAGCAGACATGTCTGACAATCATGATTTCTTCTATGGTGAAGAGATTCTCCTTTCCTGATTTGCTTATTCAGATTTAGGTTCTAATATATTTACGCATGCTTTTGTGATGAAAGATTATAAAGTACTTTTTCCGAATTAAGGTACTATGGGTACGTTGAGAAGTTTTCGTACCGCCGCTTTTCCCTAGTTTGTTCGCTCCATCCTTGATTTAACGACAGGCTCTTGCCCAGGTTGGTTGTTGTTGGCGGTGCTTGCATTGTTGGTATTGCTTTGGTTGCCGCGCTCATCTTGGGCTGGTCTTGTATAGCTTTGAGTTGCTTGATTTGGCCTTGTTGATTTGGCCTCACCATTCTTACCTGGACGTACTCCGGCATTCGTTCGCATAGTGGCCCTTCACGCCATATTTATAACACTTAACATTGCCCCAGACATATACCTGTGCATCCTATTGCATTTTGGGCGTGGAGTTGTCCTTATCTGCTCGTGAACCTCCCGGGTGGAGAAAACTCTTGGTCTCTTCCAAATTGTCCTTGGGGTGCCGTGTTACCTTGCCATGGCCTTTGATTGTTTGTGTTGCCAAAATTTCCCGGTTGAAGTTATTCTTAAAATTGCCTTCCATTTCCTCTTTCCTTTGTCACCAATATTACGTGAGTGAAGGGGTATAGGCATGTCTTGAGCATCGGCCTCGATATCCAAAGCTCGACTAAGAGCTTGATGTGATTTGTTGCCATGGCTTGCCGAGACATCTTTATCTCATGTCTTAATCCAAATCTAAACTTTTCTCGCCATTTTCATATTAGTACTTACTAGATCCTGAGCGTACCTTGACATGTTGCGAAGATGCGATCGTATTCCGTTCTGCCTTTCTTTCTTGATTTAGGTTGAAGAACTCAACCTCTTTCTTCTTTCTATAGCTCTTGAATGTATTTTTAGTACTCCGCCTTAAAGTCTTCCCAAGTGAAATATTCCATTTGTTCTGGGTTATAGTCTTTTCCTAGCTTCCCACCGTAATCCGCGGTCAGGTGAGTTGAAAGGTGACACAAGATAGTCGTTGTTGTGTTGTGCGATGGAGAAAATCGAAAATCCTCTCTATTGTTCTAACCCATTGCTCAAGATCTTGGGACTTCCTTTTCGTTAAAGATGGTGGGTTTGCCTAAGGAACAATTCCTCTATTCTTCAGAGGGTGGAGGTGGGGTGGTGCTCGTATCTCTTCACTTTCGCCCGTGGAATACGGCCTCTTCCCCTACCTCGTCCCCTTCCGCGCCCTTGAATACCTTGTTCAGGTTCATGTTTGGGCGGCATTCTGATAATGCAAGAATGTAGTTAACATTTGCGTAACGTTTATCGCAACTTATATAACCTCTTTATGTAATCTTAGCATAACAATAACCATAATAAAACCATTCACTCTTTTTCATGCTTATCCTGTCACAAAACCCATCTAGGGTCGTCATATAGGGTAATATACTTGTGCACCATATTTCAATTTTTAGCATAAGCGCCTCATTACCATGTCTCGACTTTGGGGTATCTTTCCCATATCCGGTTCGAATACTAGGAATGGCCTAGCTATTCACATATTTCATTATTTGATCAATCGATCATACTATCATTGGTTTATCCAAAGTCTCTAGTACTTGGGAATCCATTCTATTTAAACATAATCTTTATCGATTTATGGATAAAGCGGAGGGTTTATTAACCGAGATGTTATCATTCTTTATATCCATCAACTGTGTCTTATTCATCTCCACACTTTAACAGGTCCGACCTTCTAACGAGGTTTTAGGGACAATCAACTATCTAAAAGATAAGTTGTATTCTTTCTTATTATGATATAATAAGAGGAGGGCATATCCCAAGGATATATATAATATACTTCTCTTTGCTTTTACTCTAGCACGCAATGCTATAAAGTATCTCGCTCATAACTTAATCATCATACCCTCACGTGGAGGTATAACCTCATCATATCGATATTGGGAAAGCCCATCATGGTCGATCCACCTATGTGTATCATAAAATATATCTCGCCTCATTGAAAACTTCTTTACATCATATCTTGATGTCTATTACCCATCGATCCGAAACTCTTTAGGTGACAAGATATGTCAACCCACGCCATATTTTTTATTTTTTCAAGGACGAAGAAACTCATCGAATAACTTACAAAAGTACGGGTTCACGATTCAAGATCGCAACTCTGAAGGTTTGGAACAATATGTTCTTTGAACTGGAGTGTTGGGGAGATAGGGTCCGAAGACCAGAATAACGAGTACTGAGATTTCTTTGGTCATATGGGGTGGCGGGCCGCCACAAATACTTTCTCATCACATGAAGGTTTGGTTTCCAAAAGAACTCTTTATGAAATTTTCTGTCTATAACTTCTTTCGGAGAAAGTGAGAATTAATTGATATCTCAATCGAACGAGATCATAGAGTTAAACTCAATAACAAAATTTTGGGCTATGAATAAGATTTGAAACCTTATTCAACTCATTTTAGTTGTCATCAAAGGTTCTCATGTACACATATGTTATAGTTCTTCGAACCATTGGGAATCTTGCTTTCTAGTAGCATTCTAAGATTCCCGTCACATTGTAGAGTCCTCTTCTATATACATCGCAAGATTAGTATCAACTGCTTCTTTGATCACATTCTTATTTCGCTTCTAACGAGAAAGTCATAGTCAATTGATTTCCGTCATACGTGAACATCCAAACAAAGACTATACTCATGTCACCGAGTATAAAGACATTCATTATCTCTAAATCATCATCCTCGCCTTTGCTCTTTGACTTTCGCTCTTTGTTCTCGCTATTCACCGAGATTCTCATTTCGATCTCGTTTACGTCTCATGACGCATCAAAATTCTCATAGTTCTTTTCTATGTTCTTTCGTAAAAGGATCATGCGACTTAAACAAATCTGTGTTCTTTGGGATAACATATCCATCATCAAATTAATCGAAATTTCGTAATCGTAAACATTCATAACATAACTCTTTCATAATAATCATGCTCATCAATTTCACGAATTCAAAGATTTCACTTTGACATATCTATGTCAACACTTTCTCATATCACTTTCAACTCTTCACAAAATAAAACATCATTGCAACATTTGCAATTACTTTCACTTTCAACAATCCTCATAACTTTCATTTTTCTTGAAAAATCAATTCAATCATCATTCACTACTTTTATTCTCAAATATCTTTCATAACTTTCATCTCTTTGGAAAATATCATTTTCCATATTCGAACTTTTCATTTCAAAATTTTGAGAAAGGGGCATTTACTTTCAAACTCTTTCATTTTCAAAACTGAGAAAATCATTTCCTAACGCATATCAAATCCTTTAAGTTTTCCATGAATATGCAGTCCCATACCTGCATATTCTTGGAATTTCTTTTATTTCAAAAACTTTCATTTTCTTGAAAAATTATTTCACTTTAATAACTTTCACTTTCAAACTTCTCATTCTCATTCTCAAAATTTTGAGAAAGTTATTTACCTATTTCCTATTGAGCTTGATGTGATGGAGTGTTGAGCATAGTCACCGATCTCTAGAAGTCTAGTGACTCAATCTAGACTTTACTTTGAAAGAAATTTTGGGCTCTAGGAACGAACCTCGCCTCGATACCACTTTGTAACAGCGCCAACCCAAAGTACGGATTAGCGTGGATCATATCGATAAACGGGATTAAGTAACTAATAATGACATAGAACACCGAATCGTATGACATATATCGGAATATTTCGAGAATTCAAGTGTTTAAGGTTCGACAAAATGTAACATACATATGACTTCATAATCTAGCAATGGAAAACATGTGGAATACACATATGACGACGTGTATCCAAGGTTTAACTATCACGACAAAACACCCGATCGCCAACACCGCCCATCCCATCCATCGCACCAACCTCGCACATTTAAAACAAACATGCAGGCGTAGTACAAATAATGCACCGGTGGGCTCATTGCCAAAACATTTTCTTTAAATTACATCGCCTTTAAGTAACACACGAGGTTTTATTAGAAATGCTTGGCTTACTAAAACATTTTCTTTAGTTTCAAAAGTCGTTCGCCGGATATATTTTACTGTCTGTATGATCCATATCGCCTCATATATTATTATCATAACATCATCACATGTTGGTAGCGAACCAACAACTATAATCTCTTTATAACATCATCATACGCTGGTAGCGAACCAATAATTTTCACTATCATCATACCACCATCTCCACACATGTTAATATCATTATACCATCCATCTCCACACATAACATGATCATATCAATTTAATCCTACCTGTATTCGTGATCCGCTTAGGAACAAACATCAATTTCTCTTAAGTCGGGGCGACCCCACAACCGATTTACTTTCATAGTCGGCTTGCCTAACAACATGATAGGATCATACATAAAACATAAACACTTTGGGCATGTGTAATCCATCTCATCATCATTTCAATGTAATCATCAGAATAAATACTTTGATTTGGCAAAATAAATAAAAGTGGTTTTCAATAAAGCCCACCCGCACGTAGCTTTTCAATAAAGTTCCTTTCTAACGTCAACGCCAAGTCCACGTCCCACCTTAACGTAAGAACTATTTTAGTACATTGGTCACGTTTCGATAGAGGCGAACATCGCCTAACGTTGACTTATTTTGACGCTTCCTAATCAAATGATATCGATTATGAAATCGCTTCTCATATAAGAGATATTCCACCTCTTTCGCACATACCGTACATTTTAATGTACTTACGAACGTAAGTTACATTGTTATTAAACGCACTACGTCACATAGATCACGACATCGAATTTCGTGCGATTTGATCTTGGTCAACGTTTTTGGTCAATGATTTTGACTTGTCAACATTTAGTCAACATTTTGACTTTGGTCAACAATTTCGACTTCAAAGTCAACAATTTTGACTTTTTTAATCATATATATATATATTTCGAAATTAATATAGTATTTTAGCTCTAAAACTTCACATAAAATCATACTATACTTAAAACATTATTTTAGAACATATTATGCAATTATATCTTATAAAATAAATTTATAACATTAACACATATAATACATAGTTTTCGAAAGTCTTAATTTGATTAAAACATTTTTCAAAAATTCCAATAAATTCACATAACACATAATCATCTATGAGCATCCTTACTATAACATAATTTTTATTTATTATGAACTATTCAACAAAATTTTCCTAAGTCACCTTTCAAAAATTTCGACTTAGGTCAAAATAATTTTTAACAAATCCAATAAATTCATACGACACCATATTATGAATCTACACCATCAATATGCTATGATAACACTTAAACATGGATTATATCACAACATGTTATCATGTTCTAATATTTTCGAAAATCATAAACTTATGTACTATAGTTTTCCAAAATTCTACATAAAATCATACAAGCGTATTTAATACTCTAGATCATGATTTTATGCTCAAATCAACAATTAAAAATCATAATCATCAACATATTGTGCTTACACATTTTCGATCCATATGTAACTTTTAATAACATGCTAAATTTTGTGATATAATCATAATACATGCTTAATAACATCATATAAACACAATATCTAAACATCTTAGCACATGTTCTATAATTTTCTTAAATCACATAAATGAACTAAACTTATAACATGAATTCTAAAGGATGAAATTCAAAATTCTAGCATATATAATGAAGCTCGTAAGAAATCGACCTTTTAATCGGTGTTGATTTTAATCGGAAGGTTTATTTGAACTAAGTTTGGGATTAAAATTGAAGGATGCTCTCCTTTTTCTCTCACAATTTTCTATGGTTTGGGGTTTCCAAAATGGATGAACGAGAAGCTTACCTTATATTTATAGACTTAAGCAACTTGTAGTGTAATAATTACATGAAATAAAAATTAATATCTTACTTTATTTTGTCAAAGAAATCGCTACCACTTGTAGCAAATGGACAAATTCTATCTTATCTTTTAATACTTTATCATGTCACCTTATCACATTAATAAACGATTGGATCATAGTTGTCACAAAATAATTAAATCACAATTTTATAATATATATGTGGCATTTTCGGTCACTATGAGATCCTTTCCAAAGTACGGATTAGACGGACCACCATCAACTACTGCTGGATTAAGAACATAATGACCAACAAACCTTCAAGACGCCAAACTTTTATAGATAAACACACAACGATTTCATACAAACTAGACCAATGCACTATTAACAAAAGGATTCAACCGATCCGAGGTAACATAAGTAATATCCAAAATATAATAAAGTGTTTTGAACAATGAAAGCATGTGAATGCATATATGACGATATACATCCAAGGTGAACTATTAACGACAAAACTCCGATCGCCAACACTTGTCCATCCTATCACAGCCAACTCGCACATTTAAAACAAACATGCAGGCTAAGTACAAGATTGCACTTAGTGGACTCATGCCAAAATCATTTCATAAAATTACACTGCCCATAAGTATAACACGAGGATTTTAGTTGAAATAACTCGTGAATACCAAAATACTTTATCATTTCTCAAAAGATTCGCCTCGCAGTCATTTTCTGTTACGTATGATCCGTATCATCCACATAATAATTCATAACTCATCTCATAAACTGATCTCACGCCCGTAGAAGTAGCCCTCCTTCACCGACGCCGTGATCGGGTCAAGATGTTGCTAACGGCTCCCAATCACATAGTCGTGATTCTTCATCCGACTAGATCCACGACCGCCGATGATGTTGCTAACGGCTCACAACACAAAACTCGTGTACACGTTAATCTTAGCCGAATTTCGCCCGACTTAAGATCCGATATCGATTTAAAATAAATTGGGAGCGACCCAATAACCGATTCACATACATCGCTGCTCGCCCAACAACATGATAGATCCATACGTTAAAACATAAATATTTTGGGCATGTAATCAATAATGCTCATAATCATTTTCAACCGAAAGCTTGTAAATAAATACTTTTCAAGAAAGCATCGAAAATAAAAGGTTTTCGAGTAAAGCCCACCTCGTATAATGTAGTCTCTTAACTATGGTCCTTTCCTACGCCAACGCCCCGTCCACGTATCACCTTAACGTAAGAATTATTTTTAGTACGCCGGTCACGCTCGATAGAGACGAACATAGTCTATAACGCTCTACGATCAAATAAGGCTAACGCCGGACTTAATTGACGCTTCCTAATCGATCGATGTCGATTATGAAATTTCTTAACTTATAAGAGATATTCTATCTTTTAGATATAAATGACGCTTTAACGTACTTACGTAACGTAAGTAGATTGTTACTAAACGCATTACGCCACATTGATCACGATTATCGATTATGCGTCTGCTGACCTTGGTCAACGATTTTGGTCAACTATTTTGACCAAGTCAACCAAAAGTCAACAATTTTGACTTTGGTCAACGAAAAGTCAACATTTTGACTTTTTCAACTATTTATGAAATTTTATCATTTTATGTGCAATTTTTGTTCCAAAATTTTATAAAATCATACTATGTCTAAAACATTATTTTAGATCATATTATGTAATTATACTTGATAAAATAAATTTATAACATTAATGCACATAATATAAAGTTTTCGTAATTATAAATTAAATAGCTTAGACTTGTGCAAAATTTTATAAATTCACATGTCACACTATTTTATCATGTGATTAATAATATGTAATTACCTTAGTCAAATAAAATTTATACACCTTAGTATTATAACCTATAGTTTTCGGATTCACAATTAACCCATCAAATGATTTTTAAAAATTCCAATAAAATCATATCTCAATTAATCACCCTCAATTATGCTTACTACAACATAATTGTTATTTATTGTGACTTATTGAATAAAATTTACCTAAGTCACTTTCTAAATTTTCGACTTAGGTCAAAATAATATTTATAAATTTCAATAAATTTCCACAACCATATATTATGAATCTACACACTTAATATGCTATTATAACACTTAAACATGAATTATATCACAACATTATAACATATGCTTATATTTTCGTATTCATATAAATATAAGCTATAGTTTTCCAAAATTCTAAATAAATTCATATAAGCATAATTAATACTATAGATTATGATTCCATGCTCAAATCAACAATTAAAAATTAAAATCATCAACATATATCAACCCTAAGTTTTCGGTCCAAACTTTAAATTTAATAAGATGTTTAATTTCATGATATAATTAATATACATGCTTAATAACATCATATAAACATAATATCTAAACATTTTAGCATATGATTCATAATTTTCAAAATCATATATATAAACTAAGATCATAACATAAATTTAACTGACTAAAATTCAAAATTCTAGTATGTAATCGAAGCTCAGAAAATTTCTAACCTTTAATCGGTTTCGATTTTATTGTCAAGGTTTATATGATCTAAGTTTGGGATGGAATTTGAAGAACTCTCTCAATTTCTCTCTCTATGTTTCAAATTAAGGTGCTAAATGGGAGAATGGAGAGCATATGTTATATTTATAGATGTTAGCAACTTGTAGCACTAATTATTACATGAAAAATATCTACTATACACTTGCTAATTTTGTCAAAATAATCGCCACCTCCTTATACTAGGAGACAAAATTTTAATTCTTATCATATACAACTCATCATATCTTTATCCTTTAATTAAATACATCGATATTAGTTTAATTAAATTAAACACATATATATAAACATGTGTGTGTGTCGCCATTTATATAGATATATTAGGATTGATTTTATTTGTTTTATTACTATATTATATACTTTATTATACTATATTATAATTAATTAATAATTTATATCATAATTATCAAGAAATAAAAGAATTAATCACATAATGTCACACTTGTGACATTCTCGCCAACTTATATACTTTAGGCTAGGTTTTTATTTAATTTTATATTATATACTATATTATTATCATATTATTAATATAGTATAAAGTTGCTTTTGAAAAGTCAAAATTTCAACTATACAAACGTCATTAATATATAGTATGAAATTAAGAATTTTTCAACCATTTTTCAAAGATTTCGCCCCTACAATAAATGAGCATGGATGATTTGTTTTAACTTGCTAATTAATGCTACTTTACACCTAATATAAGATAGATCCAACTCATATTTATCTTATTAATTATAAGATGATATTTATTACATAAAATCATACTAAAATCCTCAAATTTTCGTCCACATTTCATGCAAGTGTGCACCCACACTTGTGCAACTTGTATTACACCTCATTTAGTCCTTAATGACATCATAATAATATAATAATTATCATATATCATTAATTAGATAAGAATAAAATATTAAATCATACTTAAGAAACTCACATTTTCAAAATTACTAAGGTATTCCAAATATTTTATTTTCTTGTATAAAATAGCTACTACACATTTATATGACATATTATATGCCTTAGATAATAATTTTAATCATAGGAAAGTATTTAAAATAATTTAGGTCTTAAAACCCTAATTTAAATACTTAGGTTTTCAAACCCATAAATAAGGTACATTGCATTCTTTGAATTTTCTAGCATTATTTAATGATAAATAATGCCCTTATATAATAATATAATCATAGGAATTTGAATTTTATAATTCCGAGATCATATGCTAAAGTTATCGCATTATTCTAAACGTAGACGTTTGAAACGCCTCTAAATTCTCATAGCTTAATTATCTCCAAAATGTTCAAAATAAAGTTTGTTACAACTTTATTTATTCCTATAATAATAGAATTTCAAATTGCTTAACCGCTAATAATATCAGAAGACGAAACGCCGAATTCATTCAACGTTGAAAATTACGCTCAAGGAATATTGAAAATTATATTCCTTAATTCACTAAGGCTCAGTGAATCTCATACGTAAATTATCCAATTATGCTTGGTCAAAGTCAAGAGTCGACTAATTAAGATTTTAATTATCGAATTAATAATGCTAATTACGTAATTAATTATCGTAATCTAGTATTAAAATTACGGATATTACATTCTACCCCTTAAAAAAATTTCGCCTCGAATTTGCATACCTCAAAAGAGTTCGGTATCGCTTTTCATGGCGCCCCGAGTTCCCACGTAGCTTCTTCCCGTCCGTGGTGCCCCATAGACTTTCACTATCGATCGATTTATTTTCAACTGTTGAACTTTATGGTCCAAAATGGCCACAGTGTCCTCTTCGTAGCTCATATCGATTTAAGACCACGCCATCATGATGTATTACGTGTTTCGGGTCATACACGATTTCCTCACCGAGACACGTGAAACACATTATGAACATTACCCAAGCTTGGTGGTAACGCTAATCTATGCGCCATGTGGCCTATTTTCTCAAGGATCTCGTAAGGTCCTATAAATCGTGGTTTCAACTTTCCTTTACCCCAAATCTTACAATGCCTTTGACTGAGAGGTTTTAAGGAAAACCTTGTCTCCACATTCAAATTCTAGCTCGATCTACGAGTATCGGCATATGATTTCGCCATCCCGAGCTTCTTTTATTCTTTGTCTTATCTCGACGACAATTTCAATCATTTCCTCGATCGTATCGGGCCCTAAGATTTTTCTTTCACCAACTTCATCCCAAAGAAGTGGCGATCGACATTTTCTTCCATATAATGCTTCATATGGGCCATGTTGATTGTCACCGATAACTATTATTGTAGGCGAACTCAATAAGTGGTAAAACTTGTTCCCAAGTTGCGCCGATCCAATACTACCGCTCTCAACATATCCTCTAGCGCTTGATCGCTCGCTCGATGGCCATCCGTCTGTGGATGAAAAGTCAGGCCGAAATTCACTGCTCCCAATTCCTTTGTAAGCTTACCCAAAATCTCGAGGTAAACTTCAATCTCATCGAAGTGATAGATTTCGTATTCCATGCAGACGCACAATTTCCTTCACATATAGTCGAGCTAACTTGTCGGACCCATAGGTGATTCAGATTGGTAGGAAATGAGCACACTTTGTAAGGCGATCCACTACTACCCATATAGCAGTTGTTACCTTTTGTGACTTTGGTAAACCCGCTACAAAATCCATAGCTATGTCGTCCCATTTCCATTCGGTATCTCCAAAGGTTGCAGCTTTCCATACGGCCTTTGATGTAACGCCTTTACTTGTCGACAAGTAAGACAACGCTCACTTAACGAGGCTATATCCTCTTCATTCCTTCCCACCGTAACTTTCCTCGTAGTCTTGGTACATTTTGCACCGCCTGACGGGCGGTATATGAGAGTATCATGAGCTTCACTCATGATTTCATTTCGAGCTCGCCATTGTTTGGAATACATAGCCTTTCCTCAAACAATATAGCGTATCACCGCCTCAAACCTTCTGCTCTCCCTTTCTCACTTTAGCCCTTATCTTCTAGTTCCTCATCCTTTCTTTGTTCTTCTATGATTTTATTCTTAAATCGACATCATAGTAAGTGTAGCAACATTATCCATGATTGTCCTTGGTGGTTCGACTATCTCTATCGACATTTTCTCAAACTCTTCAATGAGTTTTCCTTCCGCTGTCAAGAGACATCCAAGTTTTGATCGACCTTTACGACTCAAGGCATCCGCTACTACATTAGCTTTTCCCGATGATAGTTTATGCCACGTCGTAGTCTTTACTAATTCGAGCCATCTCCTTTGTCTCATGTTCGATCCTTTGCTCGAAAAAGTATTTTAAACTTTGTGGTCAAGAAGATTTCACATCTTACTCCATAAAGACGATGTCTCCAAATCTTTAATGCGTGAACCACACCGCCAATTCCAAGTCACGAGTCGGTAGTTCAACTCATGTGGTCTAAGTTGTCGTGATGCGTAAGCTATTACCTTCCTTCTTGCATCAATACACAACCAAGTCCATTTTGGAAGCATCGGTATAGATAACATATTCCTTGTTCAACTGGGACAATAATACCGTGCACTAGTCGGCTTTCTTTAACGCTTGGAAACTCGCCTCACACTCATCACCCATGTGAATTTGATCCCTTCGAGTAGTCAGGTCATTGGTCTTGCTATCTTGGAGAATCCTTCAATGAATCTCCTATAGTAGCCACCAATCCTAGGAAACTCGGATTTCGCTTGAGTGGTCGGCGCTTCATCCTCGCACACCTCGACCTTTGCCTGATCAACTTTATTCCTTCCACGACACAATGTGTCCAAGGAATATCACTTTTTAGCCAAAATTCACACTTGCTGAATTTAGCATAAAGTTGTTCGCCTGTAGGTCTCAGAACATCGCTCTCAAGTGTTCCCTATGTTCCTCCTCGTTTTTTGAATAGATGAGAATATCATCTATAAAGACTAAGACAAACTTATCCAAGTATGGATGGAACACTGCTCATAAGATCCATAAACACGGCAAAGCGCTTGTTAGTCCGAACGGCACTACTACAAACTCGTAGTGGCCATACCTTGTTCGAATGCCGCTTTGATATATCCTCCTATTGCACCTTTAGTTGATGGTAGCTCGATTTAAGATCGATTTTCGAGAATACGCTTGCACCTTCTCAATTGGTCGAACAAATCGCTCATCCTTGGTAGCGGATATTTGTTCTAAGCGCCAATTTGTTTAATTCTCGTAATCGATGCACATTCTTAACGAACCATCCTTTTCTCGACAACAGACAAAGCCCCCATGGTGAAACACTTGGCCTTATAAAACCCAAGTCCAATAACTCTCGAATTTGATTTTCAACTCTTCGAGTTCCTCGTGCCATTCTCAGTAGGCGCTTTTGATATCGGAGCCGATCCAGCTCCGCATCAATTGTGAACTCTAGCCGCCTATCCGGGGTAGTCCTGTAATGTCTCAGAAAGACGCCCGAAATTCCTAACAATTTCCACGCCTTCGACCCTTACTCCGCCTTTTCCTCTCCATTTAGATACACAAGGAATGCTTGACATTCCTTCTTGTTCATCATTCTCCGGCTCGAGTGCGGATATTATCGATTTTCTTCCCATACTAATCCCATAGAAATTGTAGCTTCTTTTCCCTGTGGTTGCATCGAAATTCTTCTCTCCTCGATAAGATCGTGGAATGGTTTTCGCCAACCAATCCATCCCTAGATTATATCTACATCCCCATAGGTATTACGCTCAGTTATTTGCTAGAACCTTAATTGAGCCTAAGTTCAATTCTAAGTTCGAGCAAGCCTGTAACGGTCATAATACCTCCTATAGGTGATGAGATTCTCATTTCCGATTTGTTTCCTCGTGATTAAGTTCTAACATATCAACGCATGCTTTGAAATGAAAGAATGCGAAGCACCCGTGATCGAATGTAAGTATAATAGGTATATTGCAAAGCAATCCCATACCCGCTAGGTTACCTTGATTCGCTGCTCGACGCCTATGTAGCGATAGGCTCGCCCCGAGCTGGTTGCGCCGACGAGGTGCTTGCCTCGCTGATTCTCGCTGCTGCCGCCGCTGCCGCCGCTCTCTCGCCGCCGCCGCCGCCGCTGTCGCTGTCGCCGCCGGGGGTTGGTACCGAATCGCTCTTAACGGTCAAGGTGGCCTCGCTGATTCGGCCTTCCCATGGTTATCTCAAGGATCCTGTGGCATTCATTTGCATAGTGGCCCCTCACGCCACACTTAAAGCAAATGGGATTCCTAGCCATGCATACCCCCGCAGCCTTTTGTTGCATTTTGGGCATGGTCAATCCTTACCATCTCGGGTAGGTGAGTATATACGGTCTCCTCCAACCTCGCCTCTGTGGAGCCATGTTATTCGCCATGGCCTCTTATTGTTATTGTTGAATCCTCCTCGTTGACGTTGTTGTTATTGGGACCTCCTTCCCATTTGCGCTTTCCTTTGTCACCGACATTTTGTGACCGGTCGGTGCAGATTTCTCTTCTGCATTGCCGCCTATGTCTAATGCCCTACTAAGAGCCTCCAGATAAGTTAAGTCGCCGCGACCGCCAAATGACATCCTTATCTCATGTCTTAATCCTCGCTTTAAATTTTTCTCGACATCTTCATGTCGTTGTTCACTATATCCGGGCGATCTAGACATATCGCAGTAACGCCTGGTCGCATCAAGGACCGACATCTTCCCCGCTTGTGGTGAAAAATTCAATCTCCTTTTGTTCCGATAGCTTTGGGAATGTACTTATCATACATTTCCGCCTTGAAGTCGCCCTGTAAAGTATTCCATTTGTTCTGGGTCGTTGTCTTTCTCCTCGCTCCCACCGTAAATCACCGGTCCGTGAGTTGAAAGTTACGCAAGATAACCTCTCATGTAGTACAACAAAGAAAGTCGAAAATTGCTCTATAGCCCCGACCCACTGCTCGCATCCTCGTGGCTTCCTTTACCATTGAAGGAGGCGGTTCTCGCTTTAAAAGAGTTCTTCTACTCTACGGTCAAAGGAGGTGGGGTGGCACCGGATCTCTCACTTTCTGCCTGTGGTATCCCGCCTCTACCCCCGCCTCTTCCTCTTCCCCGCCTCACTTCCTACCGAGGTGCACGTCCGCAAGGCATTCTCGTTAATAAACGTAATTAGTATTCAATAATGTTCATTGCAAATGAATATACGTAACATCTTTATAAAATCGTATCATAAAACAACTTAAGCAACCATCATTCTTAGTGCACAACTTGATGTTCATAAAAGCCCATCTGGGTCATCATCATATATATATGGAAAACTTTGCCTCAAGGACTATTCTGCATGTCATTGTTTAAAAGGAAACTAAGTACACACCGTACTCACGATACTATTGTCAACTACATACTAGTTATAAGGCCCTCAAAATACTATGCTTCTATAACTTTGTTAATATCACTACTACATACTACATACTACTACTCAGATACTAATATCCGCCTCGCC
Source organism: Salvia rosmarinus (assembly GCA_036937905.1). NCBI lineage: Eukaryota > Viridiplantae > Streptophyta > Magnoliopsida > Lamiales > Lamiaceae > Salvia > Salvia rosmarinus. Next base: position 32,715 of record JAODLM010000437.1, read on the forward strand.
CATGTTTCGCTCACGCCCCATGGTTCGCCTGCAGCTTCGCCTCGCTGATCCTCCTCGGATCTTCTTCTTCTTCGGGTCCTCTTCGATTCCTCCTCCGAGCTTCCTCTCGAGCACGCCCACGTGACGGTCCAGCCCTCTCATCCCCAATGGCATACACATCGCGATAGAACATAGCCTTCTTGATGGCCGATGCTTCCATGTATGTCCTCTCGTGATTGGGTGCCGCCATTGGTGGTGGAACTGGGCCCGGGTCGCCGGATGTCCGAACGCCATAGGTGGAAGAACGGCACTCCCAATGACTGGTCGCGATGCCCTCGCCACATGCTCGGGTCGATCTCCGCCCCATGAACCTCGCACCGCAGGTTGACCACCGAGGAACTTCCGTATAACCATTCCGTGTGTCGCCCCGCCAAGTATACTCCTCGCGGCAGATAGGCCCTCTCGCGCAGCCCTATATACGTGAGACATATATGAGATGGTCGACAAACCTCGCAAATCTCCAATCAGTCATAGTCAATGCCCGCACGATAGATATAGTCACCCGATATCTCTCTTGCATAGTCTTCCCAATCAATCGCAATCGAGTTAGTAACCGCTGATGCCGCCATATCCTCGTCACACCGCACTCATGGGCGCCCATCCATAATCGTAGATAGCTCATCGAAACTCTCCTAGACTGCCGCCCAACCCATACCGTAAGTACGATAGGCTTGAAGTACTTCTCCGGTGTAACCTCGCATCATCCTTCGCCTTGGAGAGTAATAACGATCGCCATCTATCACGTATAATACTAGCGAAGTCAATCTATATCCGATAAGCATAAAAGAATAGAATATATCTCATATGATAAAGCAAACACATCTGATAAGCAGATAAATGTTTACATCAAAGATCCTATGTTCATTCTACATCATAATTATACTTATGGAATTTCTACTTTCAACTTCTTAAGTTCTCTATTTTCAGCAAAAATTTTCAGTCTAACTTCAACTGTTCCTCACGAATTCTGGAGAAGGATTCAGGATTTCTGTCCTTCATATGAACTGAAGTTCGTTGAGATAAGAGTATGTGAGCGAAAACCGTTTGCAAAACGGAGTTCAAACGAATGAGAACGGGTCAAAACAAAAACACTGCGCAGTGCAGTTTTCTGCCTGCGCGATTATGCGCCGGAAATCACTTCCTCCGGACGATTGTGAGCTCGTGCCCCGCTTCGTACGAGATTTTCATCAAAATTTGTTTAGCTTTCTCTGGTCCTTATCGAACTCATACGTCTTGCACCTTTGATCCTTTTCTTGCTTTCGTCAGCTTTTCGTTGAAAATGCGAGTTCGTTTCCAATCGACTTTTCGCTCGCTCAGAATCAATTCCTCACTATTGTTCTCGCAAAAGGGATCAAGCTCCTAGAATTCATACTTCTATGTTCAAGAGGTGAGCATGCTTCTTAGAGCATCTATGTTCTTGTGGGAATAACATACCCATTTTCAAAATGAACGATAAAACTTTGAATAAATATTTCAAAATCATAACATAATTTCGTGATTCATGCTTTCAACAACTCAAACATCACTTTCGACATTATCATGTCAACTATTACTCATTCTTCGTAAAATTGGTCTCATACCACCGATAACCCATTATCATATCACCTTCGACATAAAATTGTCAACTTTTCACAAAACATTGAAAATTTCCTTTTCGAATATGTTCCAAAACTTTCATAACTTTCATCGCTTTCAAAATGTGCTGCTCAATCTCATTTTCCAAAATTTCAAGTTCATCGCTTCAACTTTCAACTTTCAATATCAAACCGAGAAAACAATTTACCTCTTTTCCCGGCCGAGCTTGATGTGATGGAGTGTTGAGCACACCACCGATTTCTAGAAGTCTAGTGACTCAATCTAGACTTAACTTTGAAAGAAGGTTTTAGGTTCAAAGGACGACCGCTCGATATTAATCGTGACACCCGCCTTTCCAAAGTACGGATTAGACGGATCACATCACTAAGGTGGATTAAGAACATAATGACCAACAAACCTTCAAGACGCCAAACTTTTATAGATAAACACACAACGATTTCATACAAACTGACCAATGCACTATTAACAAAAGGATTCAACCGATCCGAGGTAACGTAAGTAATATCCAAAATATAATAAAGTGTTTTCAACAATGAAAGCATGTGAACGCATATATGACGATATACATCCAAGGTGAACTATTAACGACAAAAACTCCGATCGCTCAACACTTGTCCATCCTATCACAGCCAACCTCGCACATTTAAAAACAAACATGCAGGCTAAGTACAAGATTGCACTTAGTGGACTCATGCCAAAATCATTTCATAAAATTACATCGCCTATAAGTATAACACGAGGATTTTAGTTGAAATAACTCGTGAATACCAAAATACTTTATCATTTCTCAAAAGATTCGCACAGCAGTTTTTCGCTACGTATGATCCGTATCATCCACATAATAATTCATAACTCATCTCATAAACCGATCTCACGTCTCAGAAGTAGCCTCCTCCTCACCGACGCCGTGATCGGGTCAAGATGTTGCTAACGGCCCCAATCACATAGTCGTGATTCTTCATCCGACTAGATCCACGACCGCCGATGATGTTGCTAACGGCTCACAACACAAAAATCGTGTACACGCTAATCTTAGCCAGAATTCGCCCGACTTAAGATCCGATATCGATTTAAAATAAATTGGGAGCGACCCAATAATCGATTCACATACATCGCTGCTCGCCCAACAACATGATAGATCCATACGTTAAAACATAAATATTTTGGGCATGTAATCAATAATGCTCATAATCATTTTCAACCGAAAGCTTGTAAATAAATACTTTTCAAGAAAGCATCGTAAATAAAAGGGTTTTCGAGTAAAGCCCACCTCGTATACGTAGTCTCTTAACTATGGTCCTTTCCTACGCCAACGCCCCGTCCACGTATCACCTTAACGTAAGAATTATTTTTAGTACGCCGGTCACGCTCGATAGAGACGAACATAGTCTATAACGCTCTACGATCAAATAAGGCTAACGCCGGACTTAATTTGACGCTTCCTAATCGATCGATGTCGATTATGAAATTTCTTAACTTATAAGAGATATTCTATCTTTTAAGATATAACGACGCTTTAACGCACTTACGTAACGTAAGTAGATTGTTACTAAACGCATTACGCCACATTGATCACGATTATCGATTATGCGTCTGCTGACCTTGGTCAACGATTTTGGTCAACTATTTTGACTAAGTCAACCAAAAGTCAACAATTTTGACTTTGGTCAACGAAAAGTCAACATTTTGACTTTTTCAACTATTTATGAAATTTTATCATTTTATGTGCAATTTTGTTCCAAAATTTTATAAAATCATACTATGTCTAAAACATTATTTTAGATCATATTATGTAATTATACTTGATAAAATAAATTTATAACATTAATGCACATAATATAAAGTTTTCGTAATTATAAATTAAATAGCTTAGATTGTGCAAAAATTTTATAAATTCACATGTCACACTATTTTATCATGTGATTAATAATATGTAATTACCTTAGTCAAATAAAATTTATACACCTTAGTATTATAACCTATAGTTTTCGTATTTCACAATTAACCCATCAAATGATTTTTAAAAATTCCAATAAAATCATATCTCAATTAATCACCCTCAATTATGCTTACTACAACATAATTGTTATTTATTGTGACTTATTGAATAAAATTTACCTAAGTCACTTTCTAAATTTTCGACTTAGGTCAAAATAATATTTATAAATTTCAATAAATTTCCACAACCATATATTATGAATCTACACACTTAATATGCTATTATAACACTTAAACATGAATTATATCACAACATTATAACATATGCTTATATTTTCTAGATTCATATAAATATAAGCTATAGTTTTCCAAAATTCTAAATAAATTCATATAAGCATAATTAATACTATAGATTATGATTCCATGCTCAAATCAACAATTAAAAATTAAAATCATCAACATATATAACCCTAAGTTTTCGTCCAAACTTTAAATTTAATAAGATGTTTAATTTCATGATATAATTAATATACATGCTTAATAACATCATATAAACATAATATCTAAACATTTTAGCATATGATTCATAATTTTCAAAATCATATATATAAACTAAGATCATAACATAAATTTAACTGACTAAATTCAAAATTTAGCATGTAATCGAAGCTCAGAAAATTTCTAACCTTTAATCGGTTTCGATTTTATTGTCAAGGTTTATATGATCTAAGTTTGGGATGGAAATTGAAGAACTCTCCTTTCTTTCTCTCTATATTTTCAAATTAAGGGTGTGCAAAATGGAGAATGGAGAGCTCATGTTATATTTATAGATGTTAGCAACTTGTAGCTATAATTATTACATGAAAAATATCTAATACACTTGCTAATTTTAGTCAAAATAATCGCCACCTCCTTATAGCTAGAGACAAAAATTTTAATTTTATCATATACAACTCATCATGTTATCTTATCCTTTAATTAAAACATCAGATATTATTTTAATTAATTAAACACATATATATAATGTGTGTGTGTGTGCCAACTATTATATATATATAGGATTGATTTTATTTGTTTTATTACTATATTATATACTTTATTATACTATATTATAATTAATTAATAATTTATATCATAATTATCAAGAATTAAAAGAATTAATCACATAATGTCACTTCTTGTGACATTTTCGCCAACTCCAATTAATAGGCTAGGTTTTTATTTAATTTTATATTATATACTATATTATTATCATATTATTAATATAGTATAAAGTTGCTTTGAAAAGTCAAAATTTCAACTATACAAATGTCACTAATATATAGTATGAAATTAAGAATTTTTCAACCATTTTTTCAAAGTTTTCGCCCTACAATAAATGAGCATGGATGATTTGTTTTATTGCTAATTAATGCTACTTTACACCTAATACAAGATAGATCCAACTCATATTTAATTATTAATTATAAGATAATAATATTACATAAAATCATACTAAAATCCTCAAATTTTCGCCACTATGTGCAAGTGTGCACCACACTTGTGCAACTTGTATTACACCTCATTTAGTCCTTAATGACATCATAATAATATAATAATTATCATATATCATTAATTAGATAAGAATAAAATATTAAATCATACTTAAGAACTCACATTTTCAAAATTACTAAGGTATTCCCAAACATTTTATTTTCTTGTATAAAATAGCTACTACACATTTATATGACATATTATATGCCTTAGATAATAATTTTAATCATAGAAAAGTATTTAAAATAATTTAGGTCTTAAAACCCTAATTTAAATACTTAGGTTTTCAAACCCATAAATAAGGTACATTGCTTTCTTTGTTTTCTAGCATTATTTAATGATAAATAATGCCCTTATATAATAATATAATCATAGGAATTTGAATTTTATAATTCCGAGATCATATGCTAAAGTTATCGATTATTCTAAACGTAGACGTTGAAACGCCTCTAAATTCTCATAGCTTAATTATCTCCAAAATGTTCAAAATAAAGTTTGTTACAACTTTATTTATTCCTATAATAATAGGAATTTCAAATTGCTTAACCGCTTAATAATATCAGAAGACGAAACGCCGAATTCATTCAACGTTGAAAATTACGCTCAAGGAATATTGAAAATTATATTCCTTAATTCACTAAGGCTCTGAATCTCATACGAAATTATCCAATTATGCTTGGTCAAAGTCAAGAGTCGACTAATTAAGATTTTAATTATCGAATTAATAATGCTAATTACGTAATTAATTATCGTAATCTAGTATTAAAATTACGGATATTACATTCTACCCCTTAAAAAAATTTCGCCCTCGAAATTTGCATACCTCAAAAGAGTTCGGGTATCGCTTTTCATGGCGCCCCGAGTTCCCACGTAGCTTCTTCCCGTCCGTGGTGCCCATAGACTTTCACTATCGATTGATTTATTTCAACTGTTGAACTTTATGGTCCAAAATGGCCACAGTTCCTCTTCGTAGCTCATATCGTGATTTAAGACCACGCCATCATGATGTATTACGTGTTTCGGATCATACACGATTTCCTCACCGAGACACGTGAAACACATTATGAACATTACCCAAGCTTGGTGGTAACGCTAATCTATGCGCCATGTGGCTATTTTCTCAAGGATCTCGTAAGGTCCTATAAATCGTGGTTTCAACTTTCCTTTACCCCAAATCTTACAATGCCTTTGACGGAGAGGTTTTAAGGAAAACCTTGTCTCCACATTCAAATTCTAGCTCGATCTACGAGTATCGCATATGATTTCGCCATCCCGAGCTTCTTTATTCTTTGTCTTATCTCGACGACAATTTCAATCATTTCTCGATCGTATCGGGCCCTAAGATTTTTTTTTCACCAACTTCATCCCAAAGAAAGTGGCGATCGACATTTTCTTCCATATAATGCTTCATATGGGGCCATGTTGATTGTCACCGATAACTATTATTGTAGGCGAACTCAATAAGTGGTAAAACTTGTTCCCAAGTTGCGCCGATCCAATACTACCGCTCTCAACATATCCTCTAGCTGCTGATCGCTCGCTCGATCGCCATCCGTCTGGGATGAAAAGTCGTACGAAATTCACTGCTCCCAATTCCTTTGTAAGCTTACCCAAAATCTCGAGGTAAACTTCAATCTCATCGTAGTGATAGATTTCGTATTCCATGCACGACGACAATTTCTTCACATATAGTCGAGCTAACTTGTCGGACCCATAGGTGATTCAGACAGTAGGAAATGAGCACACTTTGTAAGCGCGATCCACTACTACCCATATAGCAAGTTGTTACCTTTTGTGACTTGGGTAAACCCGCTATAAAATCCATAGCTATGTCGTCCCATTTCCATTCGGTATCTCCAAAGGTTGCAGCTTTCCATACGGCCTTTGATGTAACGCCTTTACTTGTTGACAAGTAAGACAACGCTCAACTAACGAGGCTATATCTCTTCATTCCTTCCCACCGTAATTTTCCTCGTAGGTCTTGCACATTTTGTACCGCCTCGATGGGCGGTATATGAGTATCATGAGCTTCACTCATGATTTCATTTCGAGCTCGCCATTGTTTGGAATACATAGCCTTTCCTCAAACAATATAGCGCTATCACCGCCTCAAACCTTCTCTGCTCTCCCTTTCTCACTTTAGCCCTTATCTTCTAGTTCCTCATCCTTTCTTTGTTCTTCTATGATTTTATTCTTAAATCGACATCATAGTAAGTGTAGCAACATTATCCATGATTGTCCTTGGTGGTTCGACTATCTCTATCGACATTTTCTCAAACTCTTCAATGAGTTTTCCTTCCGCTGTCAAGAGACATCCAAGTTTTGATCGACCTTTACGACTCAAGGCATCCGCCACTACATTAGCTTTTCCGGATGATAGTTTATGCCACGTAGTAGTCTTTACTAATTCGAGCCATCTCCTTTGTCTCATGTTCGATCCTTTGCTCGAAAAAGTATTTTAAACTTTGTGGTCAAGAAGATTTCACATCTTACTCCATAAAGACGATGTCTCCAAATCTTTAATGCGTGAACCACAAATGCAATTCCAAGTCACGAGTCGGTAGTTCAACTCATGTGGTCTAAGTTGTCGGATGCGTAAGCTATTACCTTCCTTCTTGCATCAAGACACAACCAAGTCCATTTTGGAAGCATCGTATAGATAACATATTCCTTGTTCAACTGGGACAGCTAATACCGTGCACTAGTCGGCTTTCTTTAACGCTTGGAAACTCGCCTCACACTCATCACCCATGTGAATTTGATCCCTTCGAGTAGTCGTGTCATTGGTCTTGCTATCTTGGAGAATCCTTCAATGAATCTCCTATAGTAGCCACCAATCCTAGGAAACTCGATTTCGCTTTGAGTGGTCGGCGCCCATCCTCGCACACCCCCGACCTTTGCCTGATCAACTTTATTCCTTCCACGACACAATGTGTCCAAGGAATATCACTTTAAGCCAAAATTCACACTTGCTGAATTTAGCATAAAGTTGTTCGCCTGTAGGTCTCAGAACATCGCTCTCAAGTGTTCCCTATGTTCCTCCTCGCTCTTCAATAGATGAGAATATCATCTATAAAGACTAAGACAAACTTATCCAAGTATGGATGGAACACTGCTCATAAGATCCATAAACACGGCAGTGCGTTTGTTAGTCCGAACGGCACTACTACAAACTCGTAGTGGCCATACCTTGTTCGAATGCCGCCTTTGATATATCCTCCTATCGCACCTTTAGTTGATGGTAGCCGATTTAAGATCGATTTTCGAGAATACGCTTGCACCTCTCAATTGGTCGAACAAATCGCTCATCCTTGGTAGCGGATATTTGTTCTTAAGCGCAATTTGTTTAATTCTCTGTAATCGATGCACATTCTTAACGAACCATCCTTTTCTCGACAACAGACAAAGGCCCCCATGGTGAAACACTGGCCTTATAAAACCCAAGTCCAATAACTCTCGAATTTGATTTTCAACTCTTCGAGTTCCTCGGTGCCATTCTCAGTAGGCGCTGATATCGAGCCGATCCAGCTCCGCATCAATTGTGAACTCTAGCCGCCTATCCGGGGTAGTCCTGTAATGTCTCAGAAAGACGCCCGAAATTCCCGAACAATTTCCACGCCTTCGACCCTTACTCCGCCTTTTCCTCTCCATTTAGATACACAAGGAATGCTTGACATTCCTTCTGTTCATCATTCTCCGGCTCGAGTGCGGATATTATCGATTTTCTTCCCATACTAATCCCATAGAAATTGTAGCTTCTTTTCCTGGGTTGCATCGAAATTCTTCTCTCCTCGATAAGATCGTGGAATGGTTTTCGCCAACCAATCCATCCCTAGATTATATCTACATCCCCATAGGTATTACGTTCAGTTATTTGCTAGAACCTTAATTGAGCCTAAGTTCAATTCTAAGTTCGAGCAAGCCTGTAACGGCCATAATACCTCCTATAGGTGATGAGATTCTCATTTCCCGATTTGTTTCCTCGTGATTAAGTTCTAACATATCAACGCATGCTTTGAAATGAAAGAATGCAAGCACCCGATCGAATGTAAGTATAATAGGTATATTGCAAAGTAATCCCATACCCGCTAGGTTACCTTGATTCTCGCTGCTCGACGCCTATGTAGCGATAGGCTCGCCCGAGCTGGTTGCGCCGACGAGGTGCTTGCCTCGCTGATTCTCGCTGTTGCCGCCGCTGTCGCCGCCTCGTCGCCGCCGCCGCTGTCGCTGTCGCCGTGGGTCGGGTTGGTACCGAATCGCTTTTAACGGTCAAGGTGGCCTCGCTGATTCGGCCTTCCCATGGTTATCTCATGGTCCTGTGGCATTCATTTGCATAGTGGCCCCTCACGCCACACTTAAAGCAAATGGGATTCCTAGCCATGCATACCCCGTGTGCCTTTTGTCGCATTTTGGGCATGGTCAATCCTTACCATCTCGGTAGGTGGAGTATATACGGTCTCCTCCAACCTCGCCTCAGTGGAGCCATGTTATTCGCCATGGCCTCTTATTGTTATTGTTGAATCCTCCTCGTTGACGTTGTTGTTATTGGGACCTCCTTCCCATTTGCGCTTTCCTTTGTCACCGACATTTTGTGACCGGGTCGGTGCAGATTTCTCTCTGCATTGCCGCCTATGTCTAATGCCCTACTAAGAGCCTCCAGATAAGTTAAGTCGCCGCGACCGCCAAATGACATCCTTATCTCATGTCTTAATCCTCGCTTTAAATTTTTCTCGACATCTTCATGTCGTTGTTCACTATATCCGGGCGATCTAGACATATCGCAGTAACGCCTGGTCGCACTCAATGACCGACATCTTCCCCGCTTGTGGTGAAAAATTCAATCTCCTTTTGTTCCGATAGCTTTGGGAATGTACTTATCATACATTTCCGCCTCAAGTCGCCCTGTAAAGTATTCCATTTGTTCTGGGTCGTTGTCTTTCTCCTCGCTCCCACCGTAAATCACCGTCCGTGAGTTGAAAGTTACGCAAGATAACCTCTCATGTAGTACAACAAGAAAGTCGAAAATTGCTCTATAGCCCCGACCCACTGCTCGGCATCCTCGTGGCTTCCTTTACCATTGAAGGAGGGCGGGTTCGCTTAAAAGAGTTCTTCCACTCTACGGTCAAATGAGGTGGGGGTGGCACCGGATCTCCTCACTTCTCGCCTGTGGTATCCCGCCTACCCCCGCCTCTTCCTCTTCCCCCGCCTCACTTCCCACCGAGGTGCACGTCTCACGGGCATTCGTTAATAAACGTAATTAGTATTCAATAATGTTCATTGCAAATGAATATACGTAACATCTTTATAAAATCGTATCATAAAACAACTTAAGCACCATCATTCTTAGTGCACAACTTGATGTTCATAAAAGCCCATCTGGGTCATCATCATATATATATGGAAAACTTTGCCTCAAGGACTATTCTGCATGTCATTGTTTAAAAGGAAACTAAGTACACACGTACTACGATACTATTGTCAACTACATACTAGTTATAAGGCGCCTCAAAATACTATGCTTCTATAACTTTGTTAACATCACTACTACATACTACATACTACTCAGATACTAATATCCGCTCGCCCATGTTTCGCTCACGCCCATGGTTCGCCTGCAGCTGGGTCCTCGCTGATCCTCCTCGGATCTTCTTCTTCTTCGGGTCCTCTTCGATTCCTCCTCCGAGCTTTCCTCTCGAGCACGCCCACGTGACGGTCCAGCCCTCTCATCCCCAATGGCATACACATCGCGATAGGAACATAACCTTCTTGATGGCCGATGCTTCCATGTATGTCCTCTCGTGATTGGGTGCCGCCATTGGTGGTGGAACTGGTGGTGCCGGTCGCCGGATGTCCGAACGCCATAGGTGGAAGAACCGCACTCCCAATGACCGGGTCGCGATGCCCTCGCCACATGCTCGGGTCGATCTCCGCCCATGAACCTCGGCACCGCAGGTTGACCACCGAGGAACTTCCGTATAACCATTCCGTGTGTCGCCCCGCCAAGTATACTCCTCGGCAGCAGATAGGCCTCTCGTGCAGCCCTATATACGCTGTAGACATATATGAGATGGCCGACAAACCTCGCAAATCTCCAATCAGTCATAGTCAATGCCCGCACGATAGATATAGTCACCCGATATCTCTCTCATAGTCTTCCCAATCAACTGGCAATCGAGTTAGTAACCGCTGATGCCGCCATATCCCGCCACACCGCACTCATGGGCGCCCATCCATAATCGTAGATAGCTCATCGAAACTCTCCTAGACTGCCGCCCAACCCATACCGTAAGTACGATAGGCTTGAAGTACTTCTCCTGTGTGTAACCTCGCATCATCCTTCGCCTCGAGAGTAATAACGATCGCCATCTATCACGTATAATACTAGCGTAAGTCAATCTATATCCGATAAGCGATAAAAGAATAGAATATATCTCATATGATAAAGCAAACACATCTGATAAGCAGATAAATGTTTACATCAAAGATCCTATGTTCATTCTACATCATAATTATACTTATGGAATTTCTACTTTCAACTTCTTAAGTTCTCTATTTTTAGCAAAATTTTCAGTCTAACTTCAACTGTTCCTCACGAATTCTGGAGAAGGATTCAGGATTTCTGTCCTTCATATGAACTGAAGTTCGTTGAGATAAGAGTATGTGAGCGAAAACCGTTTGCAAAACGGAGTTCAAACGAATGAGAACGGGTCAAAACAAAAACACTGCGCAGTGCAGTTTTCTGCCTGCGCGATTATGCGCCGGAAATCACTTCCTCTCGGACAATTGTGAGCTCGTGCCCGCTCGCACGAGATTTTCATCAAAATTTGTTTAGCTTTCTCTGGTCCTTATCGAACTCATACGTCTTGCACCTTTGATCCTTTTCTTGCTTTCGTCAGCTTTTCGTTGAAAACTTGAGTTCGTTTCCAATCGACTTTTCGTTCGTTCGTAAATCAATTCCTCACTATTGTTCTCGCAAAAGGGATCAAGCTCCTAGAATTCATACTTCTATGTTCAAGAGGTGAGCATGCTTCTTAGAGCATCTATGTTCTTGTGGGAATAACATACCCATTTTCAAAATGAACGATAAAACTTTGAATAAATATTTCAAAATCATAACATAATTTCTGCATTCATGCTTTCAACAACTCAAACATCACTTTTGACATTATCATGTCAACTATTACTCATTCTTCGTAAAATTGGTCTCATACCACTGATAACCCATTATCATATCACCTTTGACATAAAATTGTCAACTTTTCACAAAACATTGAAAATTTCCTTTCGAATATGTTCCAAAACTTTCATAACTTTCATCGCTTTCAAAATGTGCTGCTCAATCTCATTTTCCAAAATTTCAAGTTCATCGCTTCAACTTTTCAACTTTCAATATCAAACCGAGAAAACAATTTACCTCTTTTCCTATTGAGCTTGATGTGATGGAGTGTTGAGCACAACACCGATTTCTAGAAGTCTAGTGACTCAATCTAGACTTAACTTTCGAAAGAAGGTTTTAGGTTCAAAGGACGACCGCTCGATATTAATCGTGACACCGCCTTTCCAAAGTACGGATTAGACGGACCGCATCAACTGCTGTGGATTAAGAACATAATGACCAACAAACCTTCAAGACGCCAAACTTTTATAGATAAACACACAACGATTTCATACAAACTAGACCAATGCACTCATTAACAAAAGGATTCAACCGATCCGAGGTAACGTAAGTAATATCCAAAATATAATAAAGTGTTTTAACAATGAAAGCATGTGAATGCATATATGACGATATACATCCAAGGTGAACTATTAGCAACAAAACTCCGATCGCTCAACACTTGTCCATCCCATCACAGCTCAACCCGCACATTTAAAACAAACATGCAGGCTAAGTACAAGATTGCACTTAGTGGACTCATGCCAAAATCATTTCATAAAATTACATCGCCTATAAGTATAACACGAGGATTTTAGTTGAAATAACTCGTGAATACCAAAATACTTTATCATTTCTCAAAAGATTCGCTCACAGCATTTTCTCTCGCTACGTATGATCCGTATCATCCACATAATAATTCATAACTCATCTCATAAACCGATCTCACGCCCAGAAGTAGCCTCCTCCACCGACGCCGTGATCGGTCAAGATGTTGCTAACGGCCCCAATCACATAGTCGTGATTCTTCATCCGACTAGATCCACGACCGCCGATGATGTTGCTAACGGCTCACAAATACAAAATCGTGTACACGCTAATCTTAGCTGTGAATTTCGCCCGACTTAAGATCCGATATCGATTTAAAATAAATTGGGAGCGACCCAATAACCGATTCACATACATCGCCGCTCGCCCAACAACATGATAGATCCATACGTTAAAACATAAATATTTTGGGCATGTAATCAATAACAGCTCATAATCATTTTCAACCGAAAGCTTGTAAATAAATACTTTTCAAGAAAGCATCGAAATAAAAGGGTTTTCGAGTAAAGCCCACCTCGTATACGTAGTCTCTTAACTATGGTCCTTTCCTACGCCAACGCCCGTCCACGTATCACCTTAACGTAAGAATTATTTTTAGTACGCCGGTCACGCTCGATAGAGACGAACATAGTCTATAACGCTCTACGATCAAATAAGGCTAACGCCGGACTTAATTTGACGCTTCCTAATCGATCGATGTCGATTATGAAATTTCTTAACTTATAAGAGATATTCTATCTTTTAGATATAACGACGCTTTAATGTACTTACGTAACGTAAGTAGATTGTTACTAAACGCATTACGCCACATTGATCACGATTATCGATTATGCGTCTGCTGACCTTGGTCAACGATTTTGGTCAACTATTTTGACCAAGTCAACCAAAAGTCAACAATTTTGACTTTGGTCAACGAAAAGTCAACATTTCGACTTTTTCAACTATTTATGAAATTTTATCATTTTATGTGCAATTTTGTTCCAAAATTCCTATAAAATCATACTATGTCTAAAACATTATTTTAGATCATATTATGTAATTATAATTGATAAAATAAATTTATAACATTAATGCACATAATATAAAGTTTTCGGTCATTATAAATTAAATAGCTTAGACTTGTGCAAAAATTCTTATAAATTCACATGTCACACTATTTTATCATGTGATTAATAATATGTAATTACCTTAGTCAAATAAAATTTATACACCTTAGTATTATAACCTATAGTTTTCGGTACTTCACAATTAACCCATCAAATGATTTTTAAAAATTCCAATAAAATCATATCTCAATTAATCACCCTCAATTATGCTTACTACAACATAATTGTTATTTATTGTGACTTATTGAATAAAATTTACCTAAGTCACTTTCTAAATTTTCGACTTAGGTCAAAATAATATTTATAAATTTCAATAAATTCCCACAACCATATATTATGAATCTACACACTTAATATGCTATTATAACACTTAAACATGAATTATATCACAACATTATAACATATGCTTATATTTTCGGTATTCATATAAATATAAGCTATAGTTTTCCAAAAATTCTAAATAAATTCATATAAGCATAATTAATACTATAGATTATGATTCCATGCTCAAATCAACAATTAAAAATTAAAATCATCAACATATATAACCCCTAAGTTTTCGGTCCAAACTTTAAATTTAATAAGATGTTTAATTTCATGATATAATTAATATACATGCTTAATAACATCATATAAACATAATATCTAAACATTTTAGCATATGATTCATAATTTTCAAAATCATATATATAAACTAAGATCATAACATAAATTTAACTGATTAAATTCAAAATTCTAGTATGTAATCGAAGCTCAGAAAATTTCTAACCTTTAATCGGTTTCGATTTTATTGTCAAGGTTTATATGATCTAAGTTTGGGATGGAAATTTGAGAACTCTCTCTTTTTCTCTCTCTATGTTTCAAAATAAGTGAAGCAAATGGGAGAATGGAGAGCTATGTTATATTTATAGATGTTAGCAACTTGTAGCTAATTATTACATGAAAATATCTAATACACTTTGCTAATTTTGTCAAAATAATCGCCACCTCCTCTATACTAGGAGACAAAAATTTTAATTCTTATCATATACAACTCATGATGTTATCTTATCCTCTAATTAATATACATCAGTATATTAGTTTAATTAATTAATTAAATACATATATTAATATGTGTGTGTCGCCATTTATATATTAGGATTGATTTTATTTGTTTTATTACTATATTATATACTTTATTATACTATATTATAATTAATTAATAATTTATATCATAATTATCAAGAAATAAAAGAATTAATCACATAATGTCACACTATGTGACATTCTCGCCAACTACTATTAATTAGGCTAGGTTTTTATTTAATTTTATATTATATACTATATTATTATCATATTATTAATATAGTATAAAGTTGCTTTTAAAAGTCAAAATTTCAACTATACAAATGTCACTAATATATAGTATGAAATTAAGAATTTTTCAACCATTTTTTCAACAATTTCGCTCCTACAATTAATGAGCATGGATGATTTGTTTTAACTTGCTAATTAATGCTACTTTACACCTAATACAAGATAGGATCCAACTCATATTTAATTATTAATTATAAGATGATATTTATACATAAAATCATACTAAAATCCTAAAATTTTCGCCACTTATGTGCAAGTGTGCACCCACACTTGTGCAACTTGTATTACACCTCATTTAGTCCTTAATGACATCATAATAATATAATAATTATCATATATCATTAATTAGATAAGAATAAAATATTAAATCATACTTAAGAACTCACATTTTCAAAATTGCTAAGGTATTCCCAAACATTTTATTTTCTTGTATAAAATAGCTACTACACATTTATATGACATATTATATGCCTTAGATAATAATTTTAATCATAGAAAAGTATTTAAAATAATTTAGGATCTTAAAACCCTAATTTAAATACTTAGGTTTTCAAACCCATAAAATAAGGTACATTGCTTTCTTAAATTTTCTAGCATTATTTAATGATAAATAATGCCCTTATATAATAATATAATCATAGGAATTTGAATTTTATAATTCCGAGATCATATGCTAAAGTTATCGCATTATTCTAAACGTAGACGTTTGAAACGCCTCTAAATTCTCATAGCTTAATTATCTCCAAAATGTTCAAAATAAAGTTTGTTACAACTTTATTTATTCCTATAATAATAGGAATTTCAAATTGCTTAACCGCTAATAATATCAGAAGACGAAACGCCGAATTCATTCAACGTTGAAAATTACGCTCAAGGAATATTGAAAATTATATTCCTTAATTCACTAAGGCTCAGTGAATCTCATACAGAAATTATCCAATTATGCTTGGTCAAAGTCAAGAGTCGACTAATTAAGATTTTAATTATCGAATTAATAATGCTAATTACGTAATTAATTATCGTAATCTAGTATTAAAATTACGGATATTACACATTAAACAATTTTATCACATAAAATTTGATGAGATTTTCGGCCCCTTATGGCACAAGTGGCCTCCCACTTGTGCAAGTTGCTATACAACTCATATTATCCCTAATAATATCATATTAATATAATAAATATGATACATCATCAATTGGATAAGAATTAAAATTAATTTCACACTTTGAAACCCTAGATTTTCGAAAATCCTAGGATAATCCCAAATATTGTATTTTCTTGTATTAAATAGCTAATATATAGTTATGTGAAATTTTATAAGTCCTAATTGATGATTTAAAACATAGGAAAATATTTAGAACAATTTTACTTCACAAAACCCTAATTTCGATTTTAAGGGTTTTCGAAATTGATAGAATTGTTCAATTTCCATTCCTTAATTCTCTAGCATCATTTTAATGATAAATAATGCTCTTAGATTATAAAATAATCATAAGAATTTGAATTTTATAATTCCATGATCATTTGGCCAAGTTATCGAATTATCTCTAAACGTAGACGTTTGAAATGTCTCTAAATTCTCATAATTATATCATTTCTAAAATGTCCAAAATAAAGTTGTAACAACTTTATTTATTCCAATAATAATAAGGTATTTCGAACTCTAAGCTTAAATGCTTAAAATACTGTAAGACTTAACTGTCGAATTAAACCGACGTTTGAACAATACGTTCGTAGAAATATCAGAAACTATATTCCTTAATTCACTAAGCGTCAGTGAATGTAACACAGAAATTATCAAATTATGCTTAGTCAACATTAAGCGTTGACTGATTAAGATTTTGATTATCGAACTTAAAACCCTAATTACGATTTATATTATCGTAATTAAGCATTAAAACTGCGGGATATTACATTCTACCCCTTAAAATAAATTTCGTCCGAAATTTGCATATCGTAGAAAAATACGGTATCTTTGACTATAACTATCTCAAGTTTCCTTGTAACTTTCTTTTGTCCATGGTCTCTTCATCGACTTTCACCAACGGTATAAGCTTCTTTCTTAACCGTTGAATCTAACGATTAAAACAATCGCACTCTTTTTCATAACTCATATCTTGATTTAAGAATAACGCCATCATGATGGTCATGTATTTTGGACCATATTCGCACTTTCTTTAATTGTAACACTTGGAAAATTCCGTGCTTCCCAAACTTGGTGGAAGTATTAATCTATAAGCTACGCTTTATCATTTCTAGGATCTCGAAGATCCTATAAAACGTAATCTCAACTTTCTTTTTCTCCAAACATTGAAGTTCTTTCAATGGAGAATTTTAATACACTTTATCTTTGCATTCAAGATGCGACTCATGTATCACGCATGTCAGTAAGACTTTTGTCTATCATGAGCTTCTTTCTTCATTTGCTTAATTCGCAAACATCTTAATCATTTCTTTCACGTAATCGGCTTTAAAACTCTTCTTTACTTATTTCATCTCAATAAAGAGATGATCGACACTTCCTTCATATTATGCTTCACATGGGCTATGTCGCTCGATAGATGTTGTGGTAGATGAACTTAGTAAGTGGAAAATATATTTCCAACTTGTACGTCAATTCTTTCTTTTGTAAGCTAATTCATATTCTAAAGATAACCCTAAAATCTTTATACGATGCGAGACGTACGATTTTCTTAGTAAACAACCGGGCTAACTTATTAGACCCAGAAGCAGCCTAAATAGGCATGAACTGAACATATTTGGTAAATCGATATACTACTACTCATATAGCGATGTTATCTTTTGACTTTGGTAATCCTTTCTCCAAATCCATTGTTACATCATCTCATAGGATCATTGGTACAATGCCTTCACTTACTGTGCACCGAGACGATGTTCGACAATTCTATCTTCCTTCTTAATTCTTTGATGAGTTTTCTTCTATGCAAGGATTTATCCTCACTTAGACCGAATTTTTCAACATAGAGTATCGGCCGCTACATTAATTTTTCATAGGTGATAATTTATATCGCCTTCGTAATCTTTTTCTAATTCGAGCCATCCTTTCCATTTCGTTTCCAAGTTTCTTTGTTCGGAGAAGTATTTTAAACTCTTATGATCTATGAAGATCTCATACCTCGCTTTATGGAGTGATGTTCTTAAAATCTTAATTCATTTTATCACCGCCAGACGCCTTGAACCCCAACAAGGTATTCAAGGCGCGGAAGGGGCGAGGTAGGGAAGAGGCCAGATTCCACGGCCGAAAGTGAAGAGATACCAAGATCACCCCACCTCCACCCGATCCGAAGAATAGAGGAATTTTTCCTTAGGCAAACCCACCATCTTTAATGGAAAAGGAAGTCCCAAGATCTTTGAGCAATGGGTTAGAACAATAGAGAGGATTTTCGATTTTCTCCACCGCACAACACAAGAACGACTATCTTGTGTCACCTTTCAACTCACCGGACCGCGATTTACGGTGGGAAGCTAGGAAAAGACTATAACCCGAGAATTTAATAAGAAGAGTCAAAATTGTTGACTTTTGAGTTAACGTATGAAATACGTTCGATAAATCGCTAATACGTGTAAACGACACTTATATAAGTAAATCTAGTTGGTGAGAAAAGATTTCATAATTGAAATCTTTGTATCGAAAAATGAGAATCGTTGAGCGTTTAACCTAAAAGGGTTAAAATGAAATAGTTGAACATGTCTCGTTTCTATCAAGCACGAAAATGTTTAGTTAAGATCTGCGATTGAGCGGCGTATAGAATTGTTAAGGAATTGATTATTATAGTATAAGTTATAAAAGTTTATTTTAAACTTTGAAAATCTCGAAATCGTGACTAACGTCTCAAATCGTTTTTACGTAAAGGTGAGACGCGGATGCGATCGTTGGCATAAAAGGAAAGCGAATTATGAAAGCTTATGTACCGGTGGGCTTTTTCTTATCCTCAAGGATAAAATGCTTTATTTATGATGCTTTCTTGAAATGAAAAGTAATTATTTATGATGCTCTCTTTTGAGAAATGATTATGAAATGATGATGAAATTACACCCAAAATATTTATGTTTTATGTATGTATCCTACCCATGAATGAATGAATGATGAATGTTGTTGGGTCGCTCCCAACTTATGAATGAAATCGATATCGGATCCTATGCCGGAAGGCTTATACCTGGCTAGGATTAACTTGTGCACCTAATGGTGACTGTGTGCTGTAAGGATAATTCACGGCCGGTCACAGCGACGTAGAAGGAGGCCTCCTTCTATGGCGTAAATGTTAATGTTATGATGAAAGGGATATGTATCATACATACAAGGAAAATGTCTGGCCAGACGAACGTTTATGAAAATGATGAAAACGTTTAGTAAGCACAAGACCTTTCAAATAAAACCCTTGTGTCTTACCATGATAGGGCAGTGTAATTTCAATAATGTAAAATGTTTTTGGCATAAGTCCACTGAGTGCATTATTTGTACTCAGCCCTTCATATTTGTTTTTAAATGTGCAGATTGAGCTGGTGATGTGATGGAGCAGTGTTGAGCAATAGGAATGGTTGTCGCTGAATGTTTATACCTTGATTGTATATCGTCATAGGTACATATCACATGTTTTCCTCTGCAAGAACATAAGTTATGTAGTAAAGTCCAAAAACATGCTTGATTTATGTATTACAGTTTAATGTTAAATGGTCTCATTGTTTATTCATCCTGTTTAGAGTAATAATCCTCGCTAAATCGTACTTAGGATTTAGGGGTTATTCTGATTCTGTTGGGACGAGGCTATCCTGGATGAGGTCATATATGACCTTTGGTATCCTATTGCCGCACGGTCTTCTGAGACTTTGTTTGTGGCATCAAGGCCATAAGGTATGGCGAGTAGGGCGAGACCTCCTTGCATCCACGAGGATGAATGGCACCTTAGCTTGCTTATTGGGACACAAACCGTGAAGGGGAAGTCAGAGATTGCAAGGCGGTGTCGCATGTCGAGCCTGCGGGACCGAGAATAGGGCAGGTGAAGCACAAGGCTCCAAACCGATTCTTGATTATCTTCTTGAGTTGGTAATGTTTATATAGATGTTAAGGTTCTATTTGTATTACTAATGTTATATAGATTATATGATTACATTTTTGTTTGGTTGCAAAAGGTTCAAAAGAAAGGAGTTCATCAAGCGGTTGTCTCTACGATGCTTATAACATCCTTCACGTCAACAAGGATGGATCTTGTACTAACGAGATATCCGGATCTATTGGGGTATGTGTTGGTTTAATTGCAATTCACATACTTTATATGAGCGTACATCAACTATAAGTTATCGTTATAAATGTAGATGAAAGTCCAAGAGCTAGTCACCCAGTGACCACACTATAGAAGGTTCAAGTGGCGCCATGACTTTAGACATGAGCCAAATCTATGTGGATACCGTGGGTGGGCTCTTCAAGAAAAACGGATGTTCGGTATTGGTGCACTTGCAAAGAGTTTGAGAAGCGAGTCTTCAACGCCACATCTCAATTCGTGTCTCGATTATATGACCGGTAGCTTAGTAGGCGTGGAGAAGCGGTGCGGGAGGTATGCGGGAGAATGCGAATGCGGGTGGAACGACGAAAGACGAAGAGCATGAGGCGTTGATGGCACGCTTAGAAGCTCGGCAAGACACCTTGGATCGCCTTCTAGCACACTCGGCTTGCACCATCTCCTCCTCCTCACTCTTGATCATCTTGTATTGTTTATTTCATACTACGGACTTACACACTTTTTTTTTGCTTTTGTATGGATTGAATGGATTATCGATGGAGTTAATTTAGTTATATTTTAATGTTTGAACTGAATGTTGAATTGAGATTTCATGAATGTTGGATTGTATGGATTGAATTGAATGATGAATTGTTGAGTTTGTTGAGGTATGGATAAAACAGGTGACCGTCGTTAACTAGGTACGATAAATGTGAAAAAAATTAAAAAATTAACGACGGATCAGCGACGGACTATCCATCGTTGATCAACGACGCACTATTCGTCGTTGATCAATGATGGACACTATCCGTCGTTGATCAACGACGAACAATCTATCGCTTATCCGTCGTTGATCGATGACAGATACCAGTCCGTCGTTGATTGATGACGGAGAACATTTCGTCGTTGATCAACGACGATCTTTCTGTTGTTGATCCCTCGTTGATCGACGACGGTCGTGCGTGCACAACGGCGACGTCTATGTCCGTCGTTGATCCGCCGATGATTCAACGACGGACTACTAGTCCGTCGTTGATCCGAATAGCGACATTTTTGTACCGATGGCTTTGTTTTAAATGCGTTGTTCCGTGGTTATTTAAGATCATCGACGGACTTATTAGGTATAACGACGGAAAATTCTGTCGTTAATCGCACAAATCCTTGTAGTGTTAGATTAGTCTGAACTGAAGTCACAAAAAAAATATAAATGGTAATTTCATATAAATTGTGGTACAATAGTAAAAAAAAATCAAACATTCAGGTATAATATAGTATTTTTTTCCCACTTTATAATAATATTGTAATATCGGAACTTTTAAACATTGCTAAAGTTAATTAATTATAATAATTAAGGATTTTGCGTTCCTAAGATAATTGATTAGGGCCTTAAAAAATCAGTTTTTCAAATGTTATAATCGATTTAGAATTGCATTTAATTCTTCTTCGCAAATCGATATTAGATTTTGGAACGAGTAAAGTATCTATAAAGTTTGAGTTTATAAGTTGATTGGAATCATTTAATTAGAATAATTTGTCAAAATAGAAATTTATGATTCGAAGGTTATTAACAATAATTAATTATAATATTATACGATCAGTTACTTGAAGATGAAGTCGAAAAGAAGTTCTCGGGACGAGATATGACATGAACTTAGATGAAGATCAAATACGGAAGCGATGAAGTGTCGGATATCTTGTTAGTTTACTCAATGCATCTATCGACTCATAAAGCGATAAAACACAAAACGACAACTTGAATGGTCGTATATCCAAAGATAGAGTTTGAATTTCAAGCAGTTGTCTTCAACAGACTAGTTTTAATTCAATCCTCTATAAATATGAGACTTCGTCATTGGAGCAATATCACGAGTTCTTTGAGTTGTGCTCTTAATAAGAAGACACAATTCAAACTTAAGTCTCTAACTCTAGCAAGACTTGGATAGAATTCGTTCGTCCTTCTAAATGGTTTCATTACTTGCGTCTATGATGAAACTACTTAGGTCCAATCTCCACATATCTAAGGTGTTCTCCATTGTAATATGTATGATAGAACTTACATGAGTGTTGCCTATTTTCAAATTTGTTATTTAATGTAAAGGCACACTCACATAGTTGAAAATATAGTTTTAACCAAGTCGAGATTGATAATGTTAGAATGAAGCCATGAAGTAAGCGGTGTAATTATGAATCTGAAAGGTGCTTGGGTAAGGTAATAAGCAAGTAAACTAGAAGTCGTCAAGTAACCACTAGGTGCATTGGTAAGATGCAAATGTGAATGGTCTTGGTCGATAACCAATGGACTAAATGTTTCTTGACGATTCTTGAGATGGGATCTCGATGGTTATTGAGATCCATAGTCACTTTCTAGAACTATAACCGTAATAACTTGAAAAATTTAAAACTTTTATTAGTGATGCTTAGACCAATTATTTGTGGTGCTTAGACCTTAATTATGTTCAAAGGTAACCAACGAAATGAATTAGAATCGATTCGGAGATCGAAAACTAAAAATCAAAACTAGTGACTAGTCCCACTTAGATTAGGGTTTTCAAATAACTGAACATAGAATGAAAGATCGAGAATGAATCTTAAAAAGGATTTCATTTCAAGAATCCTCTCACGAAAATATGTGAGAAGTCGAAAAACGAGAATTTTCGGGCATGATTGCGGTCGGTCTTAAAGTACTATTCTGAGCGGATCAACTTCAGTCCGTGCTAATCATGATAATTTATGATAATAATCAAAATCATGAAGGAATATATTATTATGAATTTATAAATTATAAGAATCAATTTACGAAAGAAATTCTGAAAAACTTAACAAACGCGAGAAAATATCTGGAAAACCTAAATTGATCCAAGCGACCGAAACTTCGAACCAAGGGTCTAAATCAATAACATATGATTTATAAGACTCAAATAAATTATAAAGCTCAAGAATTCAATATAATTTGGATTAGCATAATTTAATCGCGAACATTTTTTCGTGATAACTCGGAATTGACTTATCGGACGACGTCCGAACTTCATGAAATTTTTATAAACATTGAAATAAGTCTTTTAAAGGCTATTTAAGAAAATAAAACCTTAAGGTTCCGAGAAATCAATCGAAAGCGCGTTAAAACTTAGAGAGTCGGTATTAACATGCCAAAACGGGTAATTTGACCATTCCTTCTCCCAACTACCACCAAGACCACCCTAAATGGGTAATGACAGCCCTTAGGTCTGCCAATACAGTAAGGGGGACGTCCAATACAGCCTCATTCTTTTGGAACCAAATTTCTCTCTCTTTTTCAAAATTCTCTCTTTGTTCTTCAAATTTTAATCTTTAAATCCCCCTTTCCAAACCTTTCCAATCCTCAAATAATTATTCTAAGACCATAAAAAGGTAGTACTCATCATTCTCTTCATTTTTAATGGAGTAGAATGTTTTTTAGATTTTTCTTGAATTATTTCATGAAAAACCCTAGTTTTACTCCTCATTTTTTTCGTGACTTTTGAGCCATAAAATGCTCTCAAGACATGAATTAAACATGCTTAGAATGATGTTCTAAGGCTATAGTTAAAATTTGAGAATTTTTGGAGCATGTTTGATATTTTTTTATTTATGCTTTATTTCTTTTTATATGTGATAAAGCATGCTTTTGTGAATATTATTTGATATTGTTGCTTGTTAATGTATTAGAAGCATTTAGAATAAATATCATAATTTTTAGAATATTTTGGTATTTTTTAAAAAGGGCCGAGAGCTTTGAGGCTTTATTAAGCCATGGTTTGATTTTTCTTTTGAAAAACAGTTGAGATATGGTGTTTAATATATGATATGAACATCATATATTAATCTTGAAATTTTTGAAACACATACTGTCACGACCCATTCGGACCAACCGGATTGGAGGCGACTAGTCTAGGAGTAGTACTTTAGGGTTACATGAATAAAATAGAGATGCGTGAAAATAAGCTAACATGCTTGAGCGAATATGAGATGATGTTATATTGTTTTGAAAAGGTTTGAGCCATCGGACCCCAAAACTTGGCACGATCAGATGGGCCTCAATAGTTTAAAAACATAAAGCGTAAATAAGGGAGTTGAGTGTAGCGGCGGAAAGTGTGTGAATACATATATGACGATATGCATTGAGTATAAACCACAAATTGATTAAATCGGTCGAGGACCTTTGGACTCTCAACACTTTCCCCATCATCACCATCAAGCTCAACTGCACATTTAAAACAAACATGCGGGGCTAAGTACAAAAATTGCACTTAGTGGACTCGTGCGAAAACATTTGATAAATTTGGATTCTGTTGCCAATATCGAGTAAGTCGCGAGGGTTTTAGTTAAAATGCCTTGTCTTACCAAATCATTCGGTTAAATAAACATAGCTCGGTGAGCATTTTCTTGGTGTGTATGGTCCGTATCTCATAGTCACAATACATAATAATAAATAAATAATAAGCGTCGAGAGGAGGCCTCCCGTCTGACGCCGTGACCGGCCGTAATCCGTCTGACACTGCGGTCCTCTCTGCAAGCATATGTTAACACGGTATAGTTCCAACCTTCACGCCATCTAGCGGGCATTTATCATCCGACACGGGACCCGACATTAAAAGGTTGGGTGCTACCACAACAATTGATATAATAGTTCAACCATCTCCACACCCTACCGGGCATAACGGATAGGATCCATACACAAAGCGAAATATTTTGGCGGTAATGCGGTAAAACATTTGATAACGGTTGTAGAATAAGTCTTAAATAAACTCATTTGAAATAACGATGAAAGTCACGTTTTAGTGGGGTGAAAAGGCCCACATTTTGAAGATAAAGCCCATTTTGAGGATAGAAGGAAAGCCCACGGACTATGGTTTGTTGTAAAGTCTAGGTTCGTTTGTTCGTCAAAATCCGTCATTGCGTTTGCGTCCACGCTTTCTGGCGAGGTTTTAGTGCGTCGCTCAAGTCTTCGAGACTTTCGAAAACTAAGATAAACTTGATATTTCATATCGATGTGGTAATTCATTAGTGAATTGATACGTCTCTAACTGCGTATCGATTGACTTGTTCTCGTTCTTGAGATCTTTCAGCGTATAAATCGTTTTCGATATATGGTTTCATTTGTGAAATCCTTTCTTACTAATGGATATCATACTCAATTAGTATATCTTACAGCGTCTTGACGTATTTATAAATGTATAATCGTGCGTTTGACTTGAAAGTCAGCGAAGTCGACATTGATCGACAAAGTCAGCGATTTTGACCTTTAATAATAGTAACTTCTTACTATTTTGTTTTATAAATCGAATTTGATCGATTTGAAAGCGTAAAGTCCTATTACTCGATTTATCTTGTAAATCGAGGACTTATAATTATTTTAGCATTTTAATAACCCTTTTATAAATAAAAGCGTATTTTGGTATTTTAAAGCGTTATAAAATGAGCGTTAAGTCTCAAACATAGCAATCTATGTTTATAAAATTTTGTAAAATTTAAAAACTGTCCAGAATATTATTTTAGTAAATTTTCATTAATAAACTGTTTTAAAAGGATTTTAAAATCCTTTTATATTATCGATAATTTCGATAATTAGTTTAAAAATACCAAATGACCTTTGAAAATTTTCTAAATTAATATAGTGTATTATTATACACTATGGTCCAGAATATAATTTATGAAATTCATATAATCTGTTTGCTAATTATTTATATATATACATATATATATTCACGGTAATTCAAAATAATAGGAATAATCATCCAAAATTCCCAAAATTGATATATACTTATAATAACATCCCAACATCAGTATATAATATTTATATAACCCATAGTTACTCATAACTATTTATTTCACAATATGTAACAATATTCACGGTAATAATAAGATAATTACCAAATAAATAGCAAACAATTTCTAAAAATTCTAAATAAATTCCAACATCAATAAACATTATATTATAACATTGTAACATCATAACATCAACCAAAATAATTTAAATCGTCACCATATGAGCTTGTAATGCTCTCGGCTTTTCGATTAAAATTAGTATTTGGTTTTCAAAATTCAACAATTATATACTATGTTTATACACTATAGTATATTAATATAACATCATATAATCATCAAGAACTAATTAAATCATCACCTTATAAGCACAAGCTCACGGTTTATTTGATTTAAATAGGTAATTGATTTCAAAATTCTAATTAATTTACACAATGTATAAATAATATACTAAAGCATTAAAACACCATTACATGTTCAAAATAAAATCATACATCAACAAATATTTTCCTAATGCTCTCGGCCTTAATTAAAAATTAAGCATATGATTTTCAAAATTCTAATTAAATCATATAACATATAATCAATACATTAAAGCATTAATATGTCATTATATGATTAAAACAAAATTATACACCAAGGTATTTTATTGATAAACTCACGGTATTTTTAAAATAAATAGCTAGGGTTTTCAAAAATTTTAATTAACATACCATAGGTTTAAATCATAACATACATCAATATTTCATCATCAAAATGTTTGAAAATAATCGGTCATCACAATGCATTTTAATATCTTGAAAATTTATTTTAAATGTACTATATGGTTCGAAAATAATATAAGTATGCTAGATCCATTTCAAAGATTAAATATACAACAACATATGATTATCTAAGCATACATTTCATATATTTCTCAAATAAATCATCAAGAACAACATTCTCATGCTCAAGAACATTTAAAACATACATAACTATATATATATATTCGAACATACAACATATATATATAAAAGCAGTTCGATTTTTGAACAAATGGGAGAGGAAATCGAAGCTTGGTCCATGTTTTACCTTGGATATGGTATTGATTCAAAGAAATAATGCTAGGGTATCGACCTTGGGTGGATGGAGGAGAAGGAATGAAAAGAAGAAGGGAAGAAAAGAGAGGAGAAGCTCGAAAATTTACGGAATGGAGAGGTGTTCTTTTGTTCGGGTTTTAGAGAGAGGTGGAGTGTTTTGGTGTGTTCAAAATGTGGGAGAAGTAGAATGAATGGATGAAGGTGAGGTTTCCCATGTATATCTCTCTCTCTCTCACTCGGTCACACTCTCACACACTTCACCAATAGGATAAATCTGCAGAAATGATGAGAGTGTAGTTATCATTGAGCTAGGTTGAAAGGTGTCCATGTATTGGGTAGAAAAAGGTGTACATCATTGTGCATGGGGAAGGTAGAATCGGCGCATGTAGGGGTGTTTAGGGCTGATTTTATTTTATTCTATCCCAAATACAATGTATTAATCATAGTATAGGTCATAGATATATAATACATGTCATTAAAATAATTAAATCACAACATATACACATTTTCGAAAATCTAGATAATAAAATAAGAAAATAGGAATAAAATACAATTTACACCTATTATTGATACTCATGCCATTTTAGTCCCAATTATACACATATATATCATAATATATGATTTAGATATTAAATAATATCATAGGATAAAATTATAGCATTAATTAATGCATAAAAACCTAATTTGAAAATTAGATTTGAAATTTATAAAAATCTGTTTTCGATTTTAATGATCTAAAACTGATTTCATAGCTTAATAACACTCATATATATCATATTATAAAGTTTAGATACCATATGATAATTTAATAGTGTCATTTCATGTGAAAAACCAAAGTTTATAAACTTAGGGTTTTGAAAATTTCAATATCAAATTATCGAATTTAATAACTGAAAATTCGATTTTTAATAATTAATAATACTGAAATTATATAAAATAATAATAGGAAATTAATTATTATAATTTCACGAGCATTAAACTCATTTTACAAAGCGTCTCAGGCGTTGGCGTTAACGTCTCAAAGCGTTCAAAATCGACTCATCTCAAAATGGTGTGATAAGTTCATACTTACTAAATAAATATATTCCTTTTAATAAAGGAATTAAGATGGAAATTAATTCCAAGCTTCCTTTGCTCGAGAAAATTTCATGAAAAGGCGGCGTTCGATCTGCGTTTGGCGTTAAAATATATTGACGAATCATTTCGTAATATTTCATTCCTTTAATTCACAATCCTTAGTGAATTATGAAAGAATTAGTTATAACGATATCGTATCGAAATCACAAGATTCGATGTCGTAAAAAGATAATATCTGGCAAAAACCACAATTACGGGTTTAGAAAACCGTGTCGTATATTTGTTTCTTTGGAATATTACATTCCACCCCTTCGAAAAATTTAGTCCGAAATTTGTATACCTTTAGAAAAATAGATCGGGTATTTTTCTCTCATTCTTCTTCAAGCTCCCGTGGCTTCTTCTTGTCAGTGGTGTCTCATGACACTTTAACTAACGGAATCGACTTGCTCGTAGTTCTTGAACTTTGTGGTCAAGTATGGCTGCGGGTTCTTCCTTATAGCTCATGTAAACTCGAGGATCACGTCGTCTTGATGAATCACGTGCTTTGGGTCGTGAACGTATTTTCGTAATTGTGAGACGTGAAAAACATTATGGACATTCCCTAGGTTTGGCGGAAGAGCCAACCTATAAGCAACTGGACCTATCCTCTCTAGGATCTCATATGGTCCTATAAAACGGGGTCTCAGCTTCCCTTTCAGGCCAAACCTGACAATCCCTTTTGATGGAGAGACCTTAAGAAATACTTTGTCTCCATCCTCAAATTGTAGCTCGGATCTCAGCGTATCGGTAAGATTTACTGTCACGAGCCTCTTTTATCCTCATCCTAATTTGTCGAGCGATTTCGATCATTTCACTCACGCATCGGGCCTATAACTTTTCTCTCACGACTTCATCCCGATAAAGCGGTGATCTACACTTCTTGCCATCTGAGGCTTCGTGTGGGGCCATGCTATCGTCGCGATAGCTTTGTTGTTGTAAGCAAATTCAATCGGTAAAATATCTTCCCATTTGCACCTCGATCCAATATTACGGTTCTAAGCATATCTTCTAGCGTTTGGATCGTTCTCTCCGATTGTCCATCGGTTTGTGGGTGGAAAGCTGTACTGAAATTTAATCTCGTACCCAGTTCTCGCTGCAAGCTAATCCAGAATCTGGATGTGAACTTGGAGTCTCGATCAGAGGTAATAGATTTTGGCACTCCATGTAGTCGTACAATTTCCTTAACGTACAGCTGGGCCAACTTATCAGATCCATAAGTGCTTTGAATAGGTAGAAAGTGAGCACTTTTGGTAAGTCTATCCACAATTACCCATATGGCTGTGTTTCCTCTTCTCGATTTGGGTAAGCTTGTAACGAAATCCATCGTTATATCGTCCCACTTCCATTCGAGGATTTCTAGCGGTTGTAACTTCCCATAGGGTCGTTGGTGTAGTGCTTTCACTTGTTGACAAACAAGGCGGCGTTCTCTGAAGGAAGCTATGTCTCGTTTCATGCCTTCCACAAAATTTTTCCTTGGATCTGGTACATTTTAGTCTTGCACGGGTGGGCGGTGTAGGGCGTATCGTGAGCCTCACTCATGATTTCGTTACGAAGCTCTGCGTCGTCGAGGAGCATATCCTACCTTGAAACAATAAGGCGTTATCCGGCGCCTCTTGGAAATTCTTGAATCCTTGGACCTTAGTCTTTCTCGGATCTTTTCAACTTTTCCTCAATCCTTTGTCTCTCGACAATTCTTTTCTTAGATCGGATGTCGGTGTGAGTGTAGCGATCTGACTCTGGTGTCTCGGTGGTTCCACCAGTTCAATCTTCATCTGCCAAACTCTTGTGAGTTTTCCTCTTGTACAAAGAGACATCCTAACTTGGTATGGCTCTTACGACTCAGCGTCGGCTACTACATTCGCCTTGCGGGTGATAGTTAATACCACGATCGTAATCTTTTACCAATTCAAGCCATCTTCTTTGTCTCATATTCGGATCTCTTTGTTGAAGAAATACTTGAAACTTTTATGATCGTGAAGATCTCATCTCACACCATAGAGATGGTGTCTCCAAATTTTAGGGCATGAACTACGGTGCTAGTTCCAAATCGTGGGTTGGGTAGTTCGGTTCGTGGGGTCTGAGTTGTCGGGATCGTAGCTATTACTTTTCCTTCTTGCATCAAAACACAACCCGTCCGGTCTTAGATCGTCGGTATAGACCACGTACCCTTGTCCGCTTACGGGATTGCTAGGCTGGTGCCTTGGTCGATTTCTCTTTGAGTATTTGAAAACTTCGTCTCGCACTCATCGGTCAATTGAACTTGATTCCCTTCCGGAGTAGGCGGGTTATTGGCCTTGCAATCTTGGAGAATCCTTGATGAATCTCCTATAGTAGCCGCTAATCTGAAACTTCTAATCTCGTCTTTGAGTCTTAGGTGATTTCCATTCTGCACGGCCTCTACTTTGGTGGATCTACTTTTATGCCTTGGAGACACGATGTGTCAAGGAACATAACTTCCTTGACCCAAAACTCACATTTGCTAAACTTAGCAAAGAGTCTTTCATTTCTCAAGGTTTGCGAAACCGTTCGTAGATGTTCCTATGATCCTCTTCATTCTTTGAGTAAATAAGGATATCATCTATGAAGACCAAAACAATTTATCCGAAATGGATGAAATACTCATTCATGAGGTCCATGAATACGGTGGTGCATTGGTTAATCCGAATGGCATAACTATGAACTCATAGTGGCCATATCGGTTGAATGCGGTCTTAGGTACATCGTCGGACCGTATTTTCAGTGATGGTATCGACTTAAGATCAATTTTAGAGAATACACCCGCTCCTGCAATTGATCAAGCGGTCATCAATTGCGGGTAAAGGGTATTTGTTCTTTAGTGTCATCTTATTTAGTTCTCTATAATCGATGCACGTCCTCAAAGAACCATCCTTTTCTTAACAAACAAAGCAGGCGCTCCCGAGGTGAAACACTCGGCTAATAAATCCTAGATCCAAAAGCTCTTGGATTTGGATTTTCAACTCTTCTAGCTCCTTTGGGGCCATCCTATAGGGCGCCGACCTTTGGGGCTGATCACGGCTCCAAGTCGATGGTAAACTCTAGTTGTCTGTCGGGAGGTAGTCTGGTAGATTTTTAGAAATCGTCAGAAAATTCTTGGACAACTTCAATGTCTTCTACCGTGCTTGGGTTTATCCCTTCGTTCAAATAAGCGAGGAATGCAAGACATCCTTTACGGTTCATCATCCTCCTAGCTTGTAGTCGACACTATTGGCACTCTTCTTCCCATCTTGATCCCATGGAAATCGTAGCTTCTTGTCCGGAAAGTGAAGCGAAATTTTCCTTTCCTTCGAGAGAATCGTGGAATGATTCTTAGCTAACTTGATCCATTCCTAGGATTATGTCTACATCGTCCATGGGTATTATGTTTAGATCGTTAGCGAAACCTTAAGTGATCTAATGTCGACTCTAGGTTCGAGCAAAAGTGTGTAATGGTCATAATTCCTCCTATAGGCGATGAGATTCTCATATCTGGCTTGATCTTTCAGACCTAAGGCCCGGCATTTCTGCATGATTTTGCAATAAAGAATCTGAAGCACCCGTGTCGAGCAATCTATAACGGTGGGTTGAGAAGAACTCCCATACACCGCGAGTTTCCTTGGTTACATTAGATTCTGCCTCTGTCTGGGCGTGGCTCGCTTTGAGCATTTGAGGTGACAGTGGTCTGGCTGATTCGGCGGTTGTTGCTGGCGGTTCTTTGCTTTCTTGGCGTTAGCGTGATGGTTATCGCCTCTGTTTGTTGTTGTGGCGGTGGTGCTGCCACTTTCTTTGTTCTTGAGATTTGTTGTTGTGGCTTGCCATTATTCTGCGTTCTTGGAGTTGTTGTTGTTGAGGTGGGGTGTTTGCCCTTTGGAGTTCTTTGGGGTTGGGGCTGGGCTGCTGCGGTGGTGGGGTTGGTATATAGCCCTCAATGGTGAGCATTGCCGGTTGGTTGACCTTCCATCCGAGCGTGACATCGAGCGGTTGTTGGCGTAATGCCCGTTCACCCGCATTTATAACGACTTACCACATTTGCCGTGCACACCCCTGTGTGTCCTATGGCATCGAGGGCATTGAGGTGTCCTCGACTGTTCATGTGGTCCCCTTGCTGGTGGAGCATAACCTGCTCTCTTCCAGCTTTGTCCCTGCTGCGCCGGGTTTCCTTGCCACGGGCGCTTGTGACTTGCTTCTCCGTAGTTTCCGCGGTTGTTATTTCCGCGGTTGGGCTCCCAGTTCCCTTTTCCCTTATCCGAATTACCGTGTGCCTGAGACGACACTGTCTTATTCTCGCTCATAGCCGCCTCAATATCCAAAGCTCGTGCTAGAGCTTGATTGTAGAATAGGTCTCCATGGTGGCAAGAGACATGCGTATCTCCATTCTTAGCCACATACGAACTTTTCCGACATCTTCAAGTCGGTGTCTACTAGATCCGGCGCATATCTTGGCGTCTCGCGAGAAAGTGCGATCGTGATCGATTCGGATAATTTTCTTGTTTTAGCGGGAAAAATTCACCCTCTTTCCCCTATAACTTTTGGGGATATACTTTTCATCTGACTCTCTTTTGAAATCCTCCACGAGAATTCCTCCGGTATTACTGTGTGTAAGTCTTCTTCGGCCTCCCACGAGTCGGTGGTCGACCAGGTGGAAAGTAACACACAACGACCTTTCTTGTGCCGTGCATCTTAAGAAGGTAAAGATCCGTTCAATAGCCACGACCCGTTGTTCGGCTTCTTCCGGGTTGCCTTTCCGTTAAAGGCAGGAGGTTACATCTTAAAACATTTCTTCGATCTGCGATCGGGTTGAGGTGGAGGTGGTGGTTGGGGATTGTCTTCCGGCTCTTGTTGGGGACTCTACCCTTCCTCTCGGCCTTCCCGTCCTCGACCTCTGGGTTCTGCTCGGATTCCTTCTCGGAGGCATCTTTGCTATGAAAAACAAGTAAACATTAGGCATTTATTCTTTTCACCCTCAACATACACCAATGTTTTGGGCTTTGTCATAAAAGCGATCCCAAGCAGTATATCATTCTTAACAAACATAACTTGCATAAAAGCCTATTAGGGTCGGTGTATATATATATCAAAATTTACGCCATAGGCGGGATGTTCAAAAAGCAGTGGTAAGCGAAAACATAAATCCGGCCCACGGCCTAAAAGAGAATTCGAGTTTTAGAACTAAGGTGCAACAAAGAAAAAGAAAAGCTAGCACACACGCTAGACATAACAAAACAAATTCTAATTAAAAGCGTCGCCTAGTGCCTTCACGAGGTCTTTCCTATTCCGTGTCTTCCTCGGGGTCTTCCTCCTCCTCCGAATCATCTTGTTGTCCGAAATGTCCATACGGGGTAGTCCCGGATGGTCGGCTCCATTGCTTTCCACCATCGGTATATCTCGCATGGGGTTAAAAGCGGTGGTCGCGTTCGCCGAGGCTCGTGGTCGGGCGAATCGGACTGTAACATACTCGAGTCGGGTCATAGCACAGGAAGGCATCGATACTCTCATCCGTCTTTGTCAGGTGAAAGTGCTCGTTGGTGGTATGGCTGGGACCATAGGTGGTGGAGGTGGTGCTTGGTGGACGTGCAGGGGTGTCCGGCAGTGGGGTGGAAATACCGGCTCTCCCAGGCTGCAGGGCGTCTTGCCCTCTCTAAGCGGCAGGTCCGCCCTCGTCGAATCGTCTGGAGGTACCAGGGGTCGATCGCCTCGGAACCTCGTGTAAAGCCACTCTGGCGACTCGTCCCGCCGGTATACTCTCGGGGAGGAGGTAGGGTCCTCTCGGTGCTGCCCGTAAATCTATATCGTAAGTCGGTGACTCACGAACACAGGCGGATCTCCCACCAAGTCGTAGCTGCCCATCGCCCGGTAGATGTAATCCCCGATATCTCGAGCATATCCATCCAGTGCGGGGAGTATCGCTAGAAGCGCTGGATGCCGTCATGTCGATCACTCCGTGAGCTCGGGCGTCTCTCAAAGCGGAGATAATATGCGAGAACTCACCCAAGTCTTCCCAGCGCACATCAACTAGGCGATATATACTCACCTCCTCCTCCGGGGTGGGGTGTGGTCCAATCCTCCTCCTCGCGAGATATCTCATTCCTCCATCATCACGAATAAAACTAACATAAGTCGACTATCGTCATCGAATAAGCGGGCGAGGATATCTTAAGCGTAACATGAAGCAACTAGATAAGGTCAAGCAAGTCTATAAGGTAGGCAACATCATACTGCACAATACTCACCACAACTTACCTTCTTAGTCTTACCCAAGCGTATACATAAGCCAACAACATCTTAATATGAGCTATGAGATCCTTATTCTATACCAAACACTCGAACTAGAGTTCAACGGACTCTATCGTATTCTGGAGGCAGAATTAAGGATTCTGTTCTTCATAACAAATGAAGATCAGTGCGTTAGGAGTGCATGGCGAAAACCATGCGTAAATCGGGTCTAACGAGAGATCTAGCTAAAACAAATCTACTGCGCAGTGCAGGAAATTTGCGCGATCGTGCCAAATTGCAAATTGAGGCGTATGTCGGCGTGTCGTCTATCATCTTCGGGTTCTCAAGCCGAGGCTGAACATCCTGAAGCCGTAGTGGCGTCCATGTCGTGATTCGTGTTGCTGGTCACTCGTGTCGAAGTAGTGATGGAGTGCCGACGTCATTTAGCTTAAAGGTTGAGGTTGTCCTCGTCCATCCTTCTCGCTCGTCTTCCGTCGTTCGTGCCCAAGGGTATCGTTACTTTCATTCTTCCTATCGTTCTTTTGTTCGCATAAGGAAAAGAAGTTCGTACTTCTATGTTCTTTCACGATACGTGAACATGCTCCTTAGAGTCTAAGTTCGTCTTATGATAACATATCGTTCATCATAAATAAAATTTTGAAAGTTGGAAAGATGTTTCAATTGAAAATTTTTGGAAATACGATTTCAACATAGCAATCATAATCAACTTATATGCATATCAAAAATGGATTCATTCATCCCATGTTGATCATTCAACTAGTACCACCATGTACTTTCATATCAATACTTGAGTATTGCATTAGTTCAACTAAAAGTATTTTGGTAAAAATTTTCTTGCTCAACTTTCATTTTCATCATAAAAATTTTCATAATAATCAAATCCTTCAAAAGTCCATCAATTGTTCAATCATGTAAAATTTCCATTTCATGAGTTTGAGAAAGGAATCGATTACCTCTTTCCGGTTGAGCTCGATGTGATGGAGTGTTGAGGGTCGGTGAGTTTCTAGAAGTCCGGTGACTCGATCTAGACTTAGAATAAAAAGAATTTGGGTTTCAAAGAGCAAAAGCTCGATACCATACATCACGACCCATTCCGGACCAACCGGTTTGGAGGCGACTAGTACTAGGAGTAGTACTTTAGGGGTTACATGAATAAAATAGAGGTGCGTGAAAATAAGCTAACATGCTTGAACAGAATACGAGATGATGTTATATTGTTTTTGAAAAGGTTTAGGCCATCGGACCCCAAAACTTGGCCTGATCCGATGAGCCTCAATAGTTTAAAAACATAAAGCGTAAATAAGGGAGTTCAGAGTGTAGCAGCGGAAAGTGTGTGAATACATATATGACGATATGCATTGAGTATAAACCACAAATTGAGTAAATCGGTCGAGGACCTTTGGACTCCTCAACACTTTCCCATCATCACCATCAAGCTCAACTGCACATTTAAAACAAACATGCGGGGCTAAGTACAAGAAATTGCACTTAGTGGACTCGTGCGAAAACATTTGATAAATTTGGATTCTGTTGCCAATATCGGGTAAGTCGCGAGGGTTTTAGTTAAAATGCCTTGTGCTTACCAAATCATTCGGTTAAGTAAACATAGCTCGGCCGAGCATTTTCTTGGTGTGTATGGTCCGTATCTCATAGTCACAATACATAATAATAAATAAATAATAAGCGTCGAGAGGAGGCCTCCCGTCTGACGCCGTGACCGGCCGTAATCCGTCTGACCTGCGGTCACTCTCTGCAAGCATATGTTAACACGGTATAGTTCCAACCTTCACCCAATCTAGCGGGCATTTATCATCCGACACGGGACCCGACATTAAAAGGTTGGGTGCTACCACAACAATTGATATAATAGTTCGAACCATCTCCACACCTACCGGGCATAACGAGATAGGATCCGTACACAAAGCGAAATATTTTGGCGGTAATGCGGTAAAACATTTGATAACGGTTGTAGAATAAGTCTTTGTAAATAAACTCATTTGAAATAACGGTAAAGTCACGTTTTAGTGGGGTGAAAAGGCCCACATTTTGAAGATAAAGCCCACTTTTGAGATAAGAAGGAAAGCCCACGGACTATGGTTTGTTGTAAAGTCTAGGTTCGTTTGTTCGTCGAAATCCGTCATTGCGTTTGCGTCCACGCTTCTGGCGAGGTTTTAGTGCGTCGCTCAAGTCTTCGAGACTTTCGAAAACTAAGATAAACTTGATATTTCATATCGATGTGGTGAATTCCTTAGTGAATTGATACGTCTCTAACTGCGTATCGATTGACTTGTTCTCGTTCTTGAGATCTTTCAGCGTATAAATGCGTTTTCGATATATGGTTTCATTTGTGAAATCCTTTCTTACTAATGGATATCATACTCAATTAGTATATCTTACAGCGTCTTGGCGTGTTTATAAATGTATAATCGTGCGTTTGACTTGAAAAGTCAGCGAAGTCGACGATTGATCGACAAAGTCAAATTTTGACCTTTAATAATAGTAACTTCTTACTATTTTGTTTTATAAATCGAATTTGATCGATTTGAAAGCGTAAAGTCCTATTACTCGATTTATCTTGTAAATCGAGGACTTATAATTATTTTAGCATTTTAATACCCTTTTATAAATAAAAGCGTATTTTGGTTTTTTAAAGCGTTATAAAATGAGCGTTAAGTCTCAAACATAGCAATCTATGTTTATAAAATTTTGTAAAATTTAAAAACTGTCCAGAATATTATTTTAGTAAATTTTCATTAATAAACTGTTTTAAAAAGGATTTTAAAATCCTTTTATATTATCGATAATTTCGATAATTAGTTTAAAAATACCAAATGACCTTTGAAAATTTTTCTAAATTAATATAGTGTATTATTATACACTATGGTCCAGAATATAAATTTATGAAATTCATATAATCTTGTTTGCTAATTATTTATATATATACATATATATATTCACGGTAATTCACAATAATAGGAATAATCATCCAAAATTCCCAAAATTGATATATACTTATAATAACATCCCAACATCAGTATATAATATTTATATAACCCATAGTTCATCATAACTATTTATTTCACAATATGTAACAATATTCACGGTAATAATAAGATAATTACCAAATAAATAGCAAACAATTTCTAAAATTCTAAATAAATTCCAACATCAATAAACATTATATTATAACATTGTAACATCATAACATCAACCAAAATAATTTAAATCGTCACCATATGAGCTTGTAATGCTCTCGGCTTTTC
Organism: Salvia rosmarinus; assembly: GCA_036937905.1. NCBI lineage: Eukaryota > Viridiplantae > Streptophyta > Magnoliopsida > Lamiales > Lamiaceae > Salvia > Salvia rosmarinus. The sequence goes on from JAODLM010000437.1 coordinate 70,975, forward strand.
GATTAAAATTAGTATTTGGTTTCAAAAATTCAACAATTATATACTATGTTTATACACTATAGTATATTAATATAACATCATATAATCATCAAGAACTAATTAAATCATCACCTTATAAGCTTGCAAGCTCACGGTTTATTTGATTTAAATAGGTAATTGATTTCCAAAATTCTAATTAATTTACACAATGTATAAATAATATACTAAAGCATTAAAACACCATTACATGTTCAAAAATAAAATCATACATCAACATATACATTCCATATGCTCTCCCTCTTAATTAAAAATTAGCATATGATTTTCAAAATTCTAATTAAATCATATAACATATAATCAATACATTAAAGCATTAATATGTCATTATATGATTAAAACAAAATTATACACCAAGGTATTTTATTGATAAACTCACGGTATTTTTAAAATAAATAGCTAGGGTTTTCCAAAAATTTTAATTAACATACCATAGGTTTAAATCATAACATACATCAATATTTCATCATCAAAATGTTTGAAAAATAATCGGTCATCACAATGCATTTTAATATCTTGAAAATTTATTTTAAACATACTATATGGTTCGAAAATAATATAAGTATGCTAGATCCATTTCAAAGATTAAATATACAACAACATATGATTATCTAAGCATACATTTCATATATTTCTCAAATAAATCATCAAGAACAACATTCTCATGCTCAAGAACATTTAAAACATACATAACTATATATATATTATTCGAACACAACAACACATATATATATAAAGCAGTTCGAAAATTTGAAATAAATGGGAGGAAAATCGGAAGCTTGGTCCATGTTTTACCTTGGATATGGTATTGATTCAAGAAATAATGTATGGTATCGACCTTGGGTGGATGGAGAAAGGAATGAAGAAGAAGGGAAGAAAAGAGAGGAGAAGCTCTCGAAAATTTCTGGAATGGAGAGGGTGTTCGGCTGTTCCAGATTTTAGAGAGAGGGTGGAGTGTTTTTGGTGTGTTCAAAAATGTGGGAGAAGTAGAATGAATGAATGAAGGTGTGGTTTCCCCATGTATATCTCTCCCTCTCTCTCACTCGGTCACACTCTCACACACTTCACCAATAGGATAAATGCAGGAAATGATGAGAGTGTAGTTATCATTGAGCTAGGTTCAAAAGGGTGTCCATGTATTGGGTAGAAAAAAGGTGTACATCATTGTGCATGGGGAAGGGTAGAATCGGCGCATGTAGGGGTGGTTTAGGGCTGATTTTATTTTTATTCTATCCCAATACAATGTATTAATCATAGTATAGGTCATAGATATATAATACATGTCATTAAAATAATTAAATCACAACCTATACACATTTTAAAATCTAGATAATAAAATAGAAAAATAGGAATAAAATACAATTTACACCTATTATTGATACTCATGCCATTTTCGTCCCAATTATACACATATATATCATAATATATGATTTAGATATTAAATAATATCATAGGATAAAATTATAGCATTAATTAATGCATAAGAAACCTAATTTGAAAATTAGGTTTCGAAATTTATAAAAATCTGTTTTCGATTTTTAATGATCTAAAAACTGATTTCATAGCTTAATAACACTCATATATATCATATTATAAAGTTTAGATATCATATGATAATTTAATAGTGTCATTTCATGTGAAAAACCAAAGTTTATAAACTTAGGGTTTTTGAAAATTTCAATATCAAATTATCGAATTTAATAACTGAAAATTCGATTTTTAATAATTAATAATACTGAAATTATATAAAATATTAATAGGAAATTAATTATTATAATTTCACGAGCATTAAACTCATTTTACAAAGCGTCTCAGGCGTTGGCGTTAACGTCTCAAAGCGTTCAAAATCGACTCATCTCAAAATGGTGTGATAAGTTCATACTTACTAAATAAATATATTCCTTTTAATAAAGGAATTAAGATGGAAATTAATTCCAAGCTTCCTTGCTCGAGAAAATTTCATGAAAAGGCGGCGTTCGATCTGCGTTTGGCGTTAAAATATATTGACGAATCATTTCGTAATATTTCAATCCTTTAATTCACAATCCTTAGTGAATTATGAAAGAATAACGATTATGAAATCACAAGATTCGATGTCGTAAAAAGATAATATCGTTATAACGATATCGTATGATAGGAGTCGAAATCACTAATTATCGAAAACATAACAAAATGGCTAAGTATGGGTTTAATTCGATGTAGTAAAATAAGCTTAGATAATATCTGGTAAATGAATGGAACAAAACCACTTTAATTACGGGTTTATGAAAACCGTAACAAACATAATACGTATATTTGATTTCTTTGGAATATTACAACTTACTTACATGATAACATATGCTCACTGAATCATAAGTCAAGACTCTCTTTTATTTGTCATGTTAATATGACAAGTCGTCGACATAACTTACTGGGGCGTAACTACAATTGTTAAGTCTAGTTGGTGGCTTGAGAATATCTAATTACCAATCATAAATTGATTACCGACAATCTATAACGTAATGGCGTTTAGAATAACACTAAGGTTAAGAGTCGAGGATAGACTCGGGTATGTGATTCATAAGTTGAAGTTCACTTATGAGCGATGAAGTAATATAGTTTGAGAAATGAGAATGTAAGATAATATAAATTATCTTAAAACAATCACATGAAATCATAAAGAAACCTAAGTGGGAACTTTAAGTCGTAATTTATAAGCGACCTTGATCGATAGAAAGAATCTAAGAAGGGTTATTTTCTTATGAAGGGTTTGATCGTGCGTAGTCGGCGAGGAAGAACAATCACACCTGCTCATTTAGAACCACTAGCTTTGGATTAGCAGGTGGGCTTTCTTGAAACAAAATGTTATGCATATCTCAAAGCATGATTTACAAAGCTTTATGAAATATTATCACATAAAATGTTATTGATATCAAATGTTTATGTTTTGTTGTTATCTTATCGAGATTGATATATCGATGTGGTATGTGAATGTGTTGGTCCACCAACTTAAAAAAAGTGTAACGATCGGATCCGACTTAGTTAAGGACTAACTCGGATTGTGTACACGTGTGACTGTGTGTTAAGGTTAGCTACCTCGACCGGTCACGGCGACTATGTGTAGGTGGCCACCTCCATAGTGCGCGATTGAATGAATGAATGAATGATCAGATATGGAAACAACGTGAATGAAATAGTCAGGCCTGACGCTTTTGAGAAATGATAAAATGTTTGATAGGCATGAGTCTTTCAACTAAAATCCTCATGTGCTATTGTGGGCAGTTCAATAACTTTTGATAAAGAAAATGTTTTAGGCAATGAGTCCACTAAGTACTTTTGTACTTAGCCCTGCATCTCGTTTTTGATGTGCAGGTTGAGCAAGGATTGATGATGGGTGCGAGGTGGTGCAGAGTGGTAATCATTTTGATGCTTTATTAGAAATGTTTCTATAACCTTGGACATGTATCGTCATATGCATGTCCACACGTTTATTGCTGCCTAACTCTGATATTATTTTGATGCTTTGAGTATAACTGCTTTCATACCGTATTGAACTTGAGGTCGTACCTCGTTCCTTGAATTGTGCCCTGATTGGGTTACATTTAAATCTTGAAACTTTTGACGAGTCCTTCTGTGACTTGAGTTGGTATTGAATAGTTTATCTCTTTTTAGTTCATGTGATTATGAGTAGCTCAATTATTAAATGCATTGATTAGTTATGTTTATATCCGCTGCTTTATATACCGGTGACAATCCATATTCCGTACTCCCTTGGGAAGTCGGGTCATCACAATAACACAAGAAATCACTAAGGTTAATTGGTTCACCTACTTGAGAGGTTCGTAGGAGGGTTTTTTCATCTTTTACCTTCTGCATGCTGACTGTTTTTGTTGCATTTCACCTTTAGCATTTCAAGGTAAAACTGAGACCCAATCTCAGACACCCACAACTCAATGACGTTCGCATGCATCTTAGCTTATGTTTTATTTTGTTCAGTGTTTCGAAGTTCTACAACGAGTCAGCATTTTTGCTCTACTACTTTTTCACACACAATGAGTATGAAGCGCGTCTCACTAGCGACAACTCGTATGGTTAGAGAGTTCAATGTATGATCGATCACTCTTTCACTAAGGCAGAGAAGACTAAAAAAGTTTTCAATCAGGTGCATCCCCCACACACCTGACATATTCGTTTCTTGACCACCAAATTGTAGAATTTCTGATTTTATATTTGAAATTCAATTTTTAATCTTATATATATAAGTGTTATTAAAATAAAATTTAACTTGTAGTTTTCGAATATTTATTGGATGTATTTGATTATTTAGATATTGTAATAAATCTAAATAGGTCGGATAGATAATTAGCGGTTAATACTTGACAAACATGGACTTTCATCGATTTATTATACTTAGTTGAGTCTATTCGATTTTGGAAATCATGTTTGTAGAGCTTAGTTTTGCATTATTTGTAAAATTGATACTTATTGGCTTCTTTTGCTCATTTGTCGAAAAAATGGAGAAGGAATTGAGATGTTCCAACTGGATGGTTTGAAAGTACATCACGTTAGAAATCGATGAGCGTAAGCGGTTTACAACTCAAAGATCGCACGAGGAAGATACGAGGAAACAAAAGTATCACGCGTTGCTGCGAGTGTTGCGGACGGGGCTTGGAGAGGAAAATGGCAATTTCAGCGGCCGTGCATGATCGTAAAGCAGGCGGCGCAGCACCGCATCAATTGGGCATTTTCGAGGCCATGACCGTGGTCAGCCCATGTCTGTTGTATGAGACCCTAAATCTAAGTGCGATTTAGCGAGGATTATTACTCTAAACAGGGATGAATAAGCAGGAGACCATTTAACATTAAACTGTAATACATATATCAAATATGTTTTTGGACTTTACTACATAACTTATGTTCTTGCAGCGGAAAGCATGTGATATGTACATATGACGATGTACTATCAAGGTATAAACTTTTCAGCGACAACATTCATATTGCTCAACACTTTGCTCCATCGCATCACCATTTCAATCTGCACATTTAAAACAAATATGCGGTGAGTACAAGAATACTCGGTGTACTCATGCAAAAACATTTTACCATCTTTAAATTACATTTGCCCGTCATGGTAAGACACAGGGTTTTATTTGAAGGCGCGTGCTTACTAAACATTTTCATCATTTTCATAAGCGTTAAATGCGGCGGACATTTTCCTTGTATGTATGATCCATATCCATTTCATTTCATCATAACATTATCATTACGCCGTAGAAGGAGGCCTCCCTCTACGTCGCTGTGACCGGCCGTGAATTGTCCTTACAGCACACAGTCACCATTAGGTGTACACGTTAATCCTAGCCAGGTATAAGCCTTCCGGCATAGGATCCGAATTCGATTTCTTTCATAAGTTGGGAGCGACCCAACAACATTCATCATTCATTCATTCATGGATAGGATACATACATAAAACATAAACATTTTGGGCAGGTAATTTCATCATCATTTCATAATCATTTCTCAAAAGAGAGCATCATAAATAATTACTTTTCATTTCGAAGAAAGCATCATAAATAGAGCATTTTATCCTTTAGGATAAGAAAAACTCACCCGTACATAAGCTTTCTTAATTCGTTTTCCTTTTCACGACGATCGCATCCACGTCTCACCTACGTAAAAATGATTTGATCGTCATCACATTTTTCGAGATTTTCAAAGTTTAAAATAAACTTTGATAACTTATCTAATATAATTTGAATTCCTTAACGAATTGATCGCGTTCAATCTCGTATCTTAAACTAAACATTTTTCGTACTTGATGAGGCGAGATATGTTCAACTATTTCATTTTAACCTTTTAGGTTAAGCGTTCAACGTATTCTCACGTTTTTTCGATATAAAGATTTCAATTATGAAATCTTTACTCACCAACAGATTTCCTTATATAATGTCGTTTTACGTATTAGCGTGTTATCGAGCGTATTTCATACGTTAATTTCAAAAGTCAACAATTTTGACTTTTCTTAATAAATTCTTTAATAATTCATATTTTAATATCTAATTTCAAAATAAATCGATTTTCAATTGATTTCTTTCTTAAAACCCTAATTCTCGATTTTCATGCAAATCGATAAACTTTATTAATATTTTTCTTAAATATTAATCAACTTATTCATTAAACATTATTTTTCATTTCTAACGTTATTTAATATAACGTTTCTCCGTAAACATAGTATACTATGTTTATAAAATTCCATAAATTCTTAATATGTCTAAAATAATTTCTAGACATATAATGTATTATTTTCTTGATAATAAGGAATTAAAATCCTTAATATATTCATTCAAAGCTCACGGTTTCTTACTAAAATTTTCAACCATCTTCCAAAATTCTTCTAAATTCATATAGTGTACTAAATTATCATAGGATCACTAACATGAATTAACATTAGCTATAGGAAAATTGAACATCAATTTCCTATAGTTTATAACTCTCAATTTTTCTCCAAAAATTACCAAACATTTTCCTAAAATTCTAATTAAATTCCACAAGGCTATACATTATCATATACCATCAATATATCATAATATTCAATATCTACAACAAAATCACCTATAATCCAAGCATCATAGTTCTCGAAAATTTTTAAGAACATGTCGAAATATCTTCTTAAAAATCTAGTAAATTCACAAGATACTAAATCGATGCCTAGATTAACATTATGCTATAATATCACTTAAACATAATTTGTACATTAACCTTTGAATTTCAATCATTTTCGGTCATTACCAAAACATTACATCAAAGCGCTACAAGTAAGAAATTGAGGGCAAATGTTATTTGGGACTCGATAGTATTTTATGTTCAACCGAAACCATCTTTGCAGACAAGATATTGGATTTGGCTCATTAATATATGCTGCCGACATTACATGCACAACAAAAAGTAATTGAACAATAAATTTTACCTTCATTTGCACATGTTCATACAATTTATTTAATACTTTCATAACTCTCACAATATTATGATCACTATACACATTTCCAATCCTTGTCTCTATCTGACATTACGTCGATTTTCACAATTTTAACACATTTATTTAACACACACACACACACACATAAGGTTCATAAGGAAGTCTTCCCACATATAAATATCCTCTAAATATTGTTTTCCATCTTTTTCATACTTTCTAGAGTAAGACTTTATTTTAGAGCTCCTACATAATAAAATTTTATTATTTCCACCATTCGAAATTGAAGTTCTTCATTGTGGAATTCCTACATTAGTTTTATTGTTTAATTCAATTATGTTTTTCTTTATTTCTTTCTGCTTAATTTTTGTTATGGGTAACTAAATTTCGATTGATTCTAGGGTTTGTATTATGTAATAGAAATATATGTAATTGATCTATTGAGCTATTTATCTATCAATTTATGATTATGATTCATGGTGCTATTTTATGTTAGATAACCGAACATTATTGATGCATGTTAGTTACGATTAAAGACTTAAGCGGTTTTAATTAGGTGATCGGTCAGATTCATAATACAATTAATTTGAAGACTTGGTGGTTTGAATTAATTGTAGGAGAGTAAATCTTAGGTGTTTTGAGAGTTTTATGTGTTCTTGAGACCTAGCAGAGATAGAACATATATTAATCTACTACTACAGACTGCCCGATTTTAGGAGAGTGTGTTATTTATGTGATTCTTCACCTGAATTGAATTAATTGTGGTTAATATGGCTATAGATTGATTGTGTGATGTTTTGTTATATTATTACATTCCTATGATCGTCTTTTACTTTGATATTTTCAAATCTGTTTTATTTTACTTTTAATATTTATTTCCTCATATTTTATCAAACTATCTATACTTTTGTTTAGTTTGGATAATTGTGAACTGTTTACATTTATTATTTACTATCTTTTCATGATTTTAGTCCATGTAGATATGATATGATATTACGCTTGCTAGTGACTATATGTAGTAACCGAAAATTTTATAGTAATTAATAAAGTTTGATTAAATATTATTAAAGGCTTAAAAGCTATTTAAGCCTTAAAATTAAATAAAATTTAATATAGTGAAATATTAATCGGTATGAATCCGATTAATTTAAAATTGATTATATGGAATCGGAAAATGTAGAAATTATTGAAAATGAGTTTATTTGTGATAAAATGTGAATTTTGTGATTATTAATGAATGTTTGTATGAAAAATGCTATAAATTAGAAATTATGCTATGAATTGCATTAAATATTTTACATGTTATTTTCTTATAAAATGAGATAAAATATTATTTAAAATATTAAAGTCTTGAATAAATTTGTATTATTAATAACTAATGATTAAAGAATTTATTTATGTAATTTTCGAAAATTTAAAAGTATTATAGTAATGAAATGAATTTTATTAAATAAAGTGATTTAATTTATGCTATATGGATCTAAATTAAATTATGAATATAAGTTGTATTAGATTTTATAAATTACTAGAGAAATAATCCTATTAATTAAATTATACTAAGGTATGAAATTAGCAAATTTGGGAGTGTAATTATAATATTTTTGAAAAGAGTGCTTAATTGTCTTGAAATTTTGAAATAATGCAAATTAAATTGAAATGTAACATCTAGAACTTTAACACATGAATTATATCACCTTCAACCTCATTTTGCTCCTAATTTTCGGCACACACACATGATCACACACACAAATTTTAATTTCAACTTTTAATCCATAACTAAGTGGGAAATTAGTGGATTTTCACTCCAAGTAAGGTAATGACTTGAATTAGCTTAAGTTTTTATGATTTAAATTGATATACATGGTGTTCCCTTATCTTATAATTTTCGAAAATTATGGGATGTTGAGTATGGTTGATTAGGTCCAATCTTGTTATGTTTATTAATTTAATTATGTTTGATGTGTACAAATATCATGCTTTATGGATTTAATTTGCTTAAATTCATGAATATTAAAAATTCAAGAATCTAACCTAAACCCTAAATTTTTGATATGATTTATATGTTATGATTTAGTTGAATTAAGTTTGAATATATGTTTAGGAATGATCATAAACACTATATGAATGAAGAAATTAAAAATTAAATCATGTTTGCAAATTATGTGAAATTTTTGAAAATATGGTGTGATAGGAACTTAATGATTTTGATTTTATTTGATTAATTTGACTTGATATTTATGCTTAGGGATATAAATAATGTATAAAATGAATTTATAGAATTTAATTTAATCATATACATTATGTCCACATTTTGAAAATGAAGGGACTTCATGAACTTTGATTTCTTGATTTTATTTGATGAATTTGAGTTGATATTTGAGATCTATGATAAAATAATGCCTAAGTTGAATTTATAGAATTTTGAACATAGGTATCAAAAGTTATCAAAATTAAGGTTTAAAACTAAAGTTATGATTTTAAGTGGAAATTGTTAAGCAAGACTTGAATGAATGATGAAATAATGATCAATGATGTTAATTAAGTACAATTATATGATATTTGATGTTTAATGGGTTGTAGATACTCGAAATATTGAAATGTACATATATATCTAGTTAAATCGCCTTAGGCGATTAACATTGAATTAGATGATATTGGTCTTGTATAAAGTTCTTAAGTGTATGTTTGATGATATATTGATGACATTGGGGAGTTTGGGATGATATTGGTATAGTTGGTGTATTTGGGCTATACATATTACGGATGTTACTCTGTAGAAATTTCGGTGAATTTGATATGAATAAGATGTTTTAGATTTTAATTGATAACTAATAGTAAATAAATAAGAAAGATTACTAAAGTCGATAATAATCTTATGTTACAAGGATCAAGCGAGGAAACCGGGAGGTAAAGAACGAGGAAACAAACTTATTGGATTAGGCGTCACGAGGTGGGTAATCTTTTCAAACTTATGTTAAGTAAAATAATCTACATTATGCTTGAACTTGTTTATTTCGACATTACTTTCAATCACCACATGATAAGTATGTTGAAAATGAATGTTTTACCACATTGTGGGTATGACGACAATTACCTATCTGCGGTAGGAAATGTTAATTACTATGCGGGTAGATGGTCGTGAGCTTGCATATGTAGCCGGCCGTGAGTGCTTGGGGAGGAGGCCTACTTCCCTTTACCGAATAGCGTAGATAGGGTATAACCGTAGTTGTGATCCTTCGGGACCAACTCGGGCATGTGATGCGGTATGTTTAAAATAAATTGTGGTGATATGTAATACCCGTCTTTTTAAGCTTTTTTGCATGGCACGTTTTTCGAAAAGAAAAGGTCGAAAGGTTGAATTTTGTTTGGTGATCGAGTCACGAAACCTCAGGCGTTGTGAAGAGTGTCTTATGATTCATAGACACTAAGTATGCGGTTTTCGACCGCCCATGAAGGTTTGCACTCAGGAAGTTATCAAGCTGGACTTTCATTGGTCTTTTAAAGCATATCTTGTTTATAGTCATTGTGTCAGGTATTTTATTTCGTGTCCATGGGTACCAAGTTTGCTAAATTTGAGTCCGTTGCAAAGTTGCATCGCTTTGCGTTGAAAAAGGGCGCTTACATGACGCTACTGACCCAATTTTCCTATAAATAGGAGGCTAGGGCCTTCTTTTCAACGTTCATTTCCTTGTCTCTGTGTTTACGGAAGAGCCGAGCAGCTCAGTGCTGTGACGTGGAGGAGTGGGGATCGGCCGGGAGGCTCGTGGCGCGCCATTCTTGGCTGCCGCCACCCCGATCAACCACCCGGCGACCCGTTTTCTTTTGTCCTTTTCTTGTTTGATTCCACTTTTAGTAGATCGTATAGCATAGAACTCGGGAATCTAAAGGGCGGAGCGGGATAACGGCGAGGCCGCAATTGTGGCCGCACCACCGAATCGCGCCCATGGCCGTGGTGTGCGCCGTTTGGTGGCGGACCCTGCCCACGCTCTGGTCCTTTAGGTTTTGAGTTCGGGCTATACATTCTACTAAAGTACCGATCCGTTTTACATTTTCGGCGTTTACGCATGTGGGATATTTTCCGTTGCTTGAGTTTTCTAAAGAAGACATGCGGGTTATCCATTTTCAACGTCGTTTGTCATTCCATGTTAGTATTATATTGCTTATGTTTCCATTTTCATGCATTGATTTTGGATGGTTTATCCTAGATCGAGGATGAGCATCGATTTTTGAAACTTCTTTGCTAAGATTTGAGTCGACTTGCATGCATGCATATTTTGAAAGTACCCTATTATTGGTCTTGATGCCGAATATATTTCCTTACGCATCGAGTTGATTTGAAAACCGGAGAGTGCAAATGTGGGTTGAAAGTCGAAAACCCTAATTTTGCTACGATCGTCGTTGGATCACGTTGTTGCTTTGCTTTGTGGAAGTGACCCCAAAAGTTGTTCCGTCTTGCAGTACCTACCGGTCGATCGGTGAAGTCATCGGATCCGTAGATATCTCGGTTGGCGTTTTAAATGCATTGGGTTGGGTTATATATGCTTATTTTGAGTTATTTACTCGATATTTCAAAATAAAACATGTCGCCGTAAAATGTTTTTGTGAAATTATTCTTCTCGATCGAATATGGTTCTATCATGGTTGTGCCGGATCTCTATTCGGTGGGTTGATCCTCTTGAGTATTGATCATGGGGATAGACCGAACACGTGGTTATGGTTACGAAGGGATAGACCGGAAGTCCACGGAAAAGGTAATGAGGTGGTTATGGTTACGATGGGATTTGACACAAGTCCACACGAGTTAGCCTTGGATACGTTCGGCGTGGGCCTGGATATGTTCGGGCGAATGAATGTCATTGATGGGTGGCGGGATACGTTCGAGCCGTGGTTCATGGTTTATGGGAGTAGTAATAACGGATCGGTATCGAAAAATGAAAATCTATTTTGCTTACTTAGAAGTGGTTCGTTTAAAACCTTCTAAGGTAAGTGCTCGAACACGACCTCATGATTTTGATTTATGATAAAACCCGGTGAGTGCTAGTACTCACCCAAACTCTTTCAAATCTTTTCACGGATGGAGGAGAATGACGGGTGGGCTGGTTCTTCATGCTATGCTTCGCGATGTTGTGTTATATCGTACTCGATAATTATGTATTCTTGTCCCTTATTTGCTTTCGATTGGGAACAAGATTTGTTATATTATGCGAGTCTCGTCGAGCATGTTATGTGGTTGACGGTCTAGTTGTGAGGATGTAATGCTATTTTGCCTTCTTGCATTACTTATAATAAACCAATCATGTTTTAAGTTATGATATCGATATTATTCATTGGTGGATTGTTTGTACCCTCCCTTGGATATGTCCAGTTATAGAGGAGATCTTGCCCGATTTCATGGTCACATCTTCTTATCATTATGTTATATGTATCCCCTTCTTCCCTTCTTAACCCGCACAATCACAGCGGTGCCTTCTCGGGAATTGGGCGTGACATGATATTTATGAGGATAAATGTTTCTTACGAACAAATAAGCTGTTGATTTCTAAAATCATTTGAAAGAAAAGTTTACTTGAACAAGGTTATAAGTTTTGAATATTATGATAGCATTTACCGAGTACTTCTAGTACTCTCCGATAAGTGTTTTATCTTTGCGGGTTGAGCATGGAAGAGGTGTGGCTTGGGCGGCAGAATAGCTATTTTGTTTTTCGTCTTGTGAACTATTGTGGTTGAGTGTCATGTCTTCACATGACATTCATTAGTCTTCACGATACCTTGAAAGTGAATCTATACTTTTGTTAAGCGTAAATATTTCAAAATCTCTATGCATGTATTTTGAAGTTGTGTTCTCGTTTGTGGATATGGCCGTTGTTGGAAATTTTAGAGTCGGGTTGGCTTACTCCATTTCAAATGTTATCTTTGTCGTTTATTCTAAAACCAATTCTCTTAATCACTCATTTGGAAAGACTATAGTTATTTAAACCGATCACGGCTTGATTATTTAGTTAAATAAGTAATTAAATAGTCGAATTGTGATAAGTGGTATCGAGCATTTGTTCACTTTGGTCAGTAAATTTTTCTTTCTTTGAGCCAACCTTTCTTAAAAAATTTGACTCATTGGTAAAGGCTCGGTGTTCGTCCATCTCTTGACTCGACCGTAAGGTAAGATGAGAATGTTGTGCATATGTGAACAAAATGTGATTATGTTGAATTTTTTATGTAGTAAGTATGAATATAAATGATATATGATGTGTTATTCTAATTAGTATAGAAATGATATCGATTATAGGATGCGAGGATAAAATCCACGTTCGAAAGAATACTGGGTATAGACCGCGAGCTTAGGAGATATCAATAAGTTTTATGCGTTGAATGAGACGAGCAGGCATGCGTTCTTCCTTCATCATTTCAAAGTTATGTGGCGATCGGTTTTGAAGTGTGGAACAACCGAGCTGATTACTTGTGGTGCAAGCTTTGCCTCGATTGGAGGGATGGGCATCCGAGATAGCTCTTGATTATGTGCATCACGATATGGGTGTAGAATTCTGTAATCTTAAGAAGTTTATAAAATTATTAAAGACCAATATAGGACGGGGAAAATCCTCCACTCATTCCCTACGTCCCTTTGATTATTTTATCCCTACTGATTCAACAAATCTTAGGCGATATCCTTGATCAAAAAGTAAAAATTAAACCTATAACTCATGAGCTTGTTAGAGCAGGTCTAAATATGAATATTGTGATAATGATAATACTACTCTTTCCACTTGGACCTCGATGGACTATGGATGACCGGATTTATTTGATCAACCATTTGCCAAAACCCTTCACCACCCTATCTCTTCTTCAAATTCCTTATAATGTCTTCCATGAGGTGAGAATGAGTTTAATCGCAATCATTTGTTGGCACTTCTAGCTTACACCTTTGTCTTCTAATGACATGCTTTTGTTGTCGGATCCATCCCTTCTCTTGCCGGAGAGCCCGCTAATTCATCTTGATCACACTTCGCTCTTGAAGAAGACCACGAAGAAGAAGATCCGGAAGAATCACAGTGAATGTAGATGGTTAAGGAGAAATTAGGTTAGCTAACTAAGATAGTAGGTGGAACTACCGCTGTACATATGAAACTAATACATGTGTAAAGTCCTCGATGAGGCAACTTTCTTGTAAATTATAAACTGTTTGTTATCTTTGATGTGATAAATAGTGATGCCTCTATCTTTTGTTGATGATGATATCTTGTTGATGTTGCATGTTAAAATCCTTTCTTTTGTTGATATTTTATTCTTGTTGTGAAAATAATAAATTTCTTTTGAAGCAAAATGCCTCTCGAAGAAGAAACGAGAACATGGAAGAAAGAGCAAGTCAAATCACTCCCAAAACCTTCGAACAAAACCTTTATGATCGTGAACCCTCTCCCGAACAGAAAAATAGCGAACTTTCTTCGTTAGAACCACTATCTTCACGAGTCTTGGTAGTCCATTGACGAAGAATGGGTAGAAGCGTGGAAGGATTTTTAAGTTCTTGGAATGTAGCGATGGGAATGCTTGCTATGTATAAACTTCCTCATGAAAGGACCCATGAGACTTACGGTGGGAGGCAGAGACTCTCCTCCGAACAAATGGCGAACTTTACGGAACAATTCAGGAAGAGCGATGCTAAGTTCATTCCTCGAAGTTATAGGAAGCGAAAGAGATTGAATTCATGAATTTGAAACAAGGAAATAGAAGTGTGGTGAAAAGAATTCAGACATTATCTCGTATGCACCATACAAAGTGAAGCGATGAAAAGATGGCAGAGATGTTTCGTTCGATTACGACCTGAAATCCGGATTATTTTAGCGCTCAACCACCCATGTCTTCGCAGAGACTCTTAACGCGTTAGACATGGAAATGGAGATCTAAGAGAAGAATGCTACCGAGCTTAATACTAGTGTACCACGAGACCACACCATCAAGATCCTCCCAAATGGAACAAAGATATAAAGGAAAAGAAAGTAGGAGGCGAGGAAATCCAAACAAAGGCCGTTTGAGGCGAGGGACCCCGTCGAGATCATTCCGACCGCCGACCATGGACAACCATTCTTTTCTCGAATCGGATAAGACCACCTATGTGTCCTCAATGCAACCGTACACATTTCGGTTTATGTAGAAGTGGAGCAACACTTGTTTTCGTGTGGACGGTATGGTCACTTTGTACCTTGTCCATCTGAACGAGAATGTGACGGAGAGGAGAAAGAGGAAAATCTTCTCGACACTTCGTGAATGTGAAAGCAATGACAGGATATCCACACCACTCGATCAACTTCCACCACCGGTGATTGACCGCAGAGACTTATTCGGAGCATCATCTCAATCTCTACAAGTTCAACCTCAACATCGGTGGCGTATGCTGAAGCGAAGCAACCAGAAAGAGTATGGGAAACCTAAGGTATGGCCCGCTTAAAGGTGTACTGTTATAGTTTTGTTTGATACGGAGCATCGCGTTCTTTCATTTCTACCGCATGTGTAGATAATCTTGAACTTCCGTAGAATCATCTGATAGGTTTCAAAGTGCTTACTCCAATAGGTGGGCGACGATGGTTGATAAAGTATGTCCTAACTTAGAAATCGAGTTAGGATCACTTGATTAAAAGCGAATCATTACTTTATTATGCGTGTGGGACGTAGATATTATCTTGGGTATGGATTGGTTAACAAAGAATTTTACAGCGATTCGTTGTGAGAATCGATTTCAACCACCGGAAAGGAACCCATGTGTTTTATGGGATCGATGAGAGAGAAGAAGGGTGCAGTGATATCGACTGCGAGAGAAAGGTTGATAAATACTGAAAATCATGCCTATCTTGTATGCTAAGCAAGGAAAACAAGAAGGATAGGAAGATTAATGAGGTGCCAATTGTTGAGAATATCTAGATGTATTTCGAAAAGTTACCGGTGTACCGCGGATCGACAATTGGATTTTGCGATCGATCTCGAGCAGGATCGCGCGATTTCAAAGCACCGTGTCGGATGGCTCAAAAAATTACAAAATTGAAAGTCCAATTACAAGAACTTTTGGACTTAGGATTCATTCGACCAGCGCATCACCTTGGGGGCGCCGATATTGTTGTCGAAAGAAGGATGGCACCTTAAGGATGTGCATTGACTACGGGAGTTGAACAAGGTGGCGTTAAAGAATAAATATCCTCTTCTAGAATTGATGATTTATTCGACCAATTGAAAGAGCTAGGGTATTTTGAAGATTGATCGAGATCGGGTTATCATCAAGTGAAAATCAAACCGAGGACATACCTAAAATCGTTTTAGGACCCGATACGGACACTACGAATTTGTAGTGATGCCGTTTGGACTAACCAATGCTCATGTGTTCATGGACCTCTGAACCGTGTATTCCACGAATATCTTGATAAATTTGTATTAGTGTTTATCGATGATATTCGATCTATTCGAAGGGTGAACAAGAACACGAACGATTTGAGAACCGTGTTGGAAAACTAAGGATGCAGCGATTATATGCGAGTTTAGCAAATCGATTCGGTAAAAAGTCGATTTCGGGACATATAGTTTCGGTGAAGGAATTAAAGTGGATCACCTTAGGTCCAAGCGATGCAGTGGAAATCACCTCGACTCAGAATGAGATTCGTAGTTTTCTAGGCTTAGCGGATATTATAGAAGATTCATGAAGGATTTTCCAAAATCGCTAAGCGATGAGCAATTCTTGAAGAAAGGGTAAAATTTCAATGGACCGGAATGCGAAGGCGTTTCAAGAACTCAAGAAAGATTGACCAGCGCTCCTATCTAACTATACGATCGAGAGAAAGATTATACCATATACACGGATGCATTGAAATGGAATAGGATGCGTTTTAATGCAGAAGGAAGGAAGGTGTCATATGACGAGGCAGTTGAAGATTCACGAACACAACTATCCTCACGATCTGGACTCGCGGTGGTTCATGCTTTAAAATCGGAGACATTATTTATACGGGTCGAGATCACGAGATTTTCACGGATCACAAAGTTTGAAGTATTTCTTTGAACAAAAGATTTGAATATCAGACGAAGATGGCTCGGTGGTCAAGACTACGATTGTGAGATTAAGTATCATCTAGGAAAAGCCAGCGTCGTCAGAGGCCTCTTGTAGGAAAATTCGGGAGATTAGGAACTCTTTTAACGGACCAAGGAGAATTATTAAAAGAGTTCGAGAGAATGAAGTTGGAAACCGTGTTACCTCCTTAGAACATTCAAGGAATTGTAGTGTCGTTAGTGGTCTTGGGTTTGAGAGCTCGTGTTATTGAGCGCAAAGAAAGATAAACAACTCGAAATTCTGCGTGCAAGATTGAATGGAAATTTTCAGAATATCATGAAGCGGGGATAATGCGATTATGTTTGGTAATCGCATATCGCTACTAATGATACGAATTGAAAGATGAAATTTTGAATGAAACTCATAAGGTTCCATCGCGCACATCCGGAATGCGAAGATGTACGGGATCTTAAACAAAGTTAGTGTGGGCGGGGATGAAACAAGACATTGCCTCCTCGTTTAACGGTGTTTAGCGTGCCAACAAGTAAAAGCTTTGCATCAAGACCATACGAAAGTTACAACCTCTTGAAGTGCACGAATGGAAATGGGATCACATCGCTATGGATTTTGTAATTGGATTACCCAAGTCTAGAGCGAGGGAATACGGCCATATGAGTAATCATTGATCGATTAACGAGCGCTCATTTCATTCCAACCGATAGCGTATGGAGCTGAAAAGTTGACGATTTATGTTCGGAAATTGTTCGTCTACATGGAGTGTTGGTTTGTATCTTGAAAGCGGTTTGGTTGAGCTTGTATCATGTTTCCTGTACCACTATTACAATCTCTCTGATTTGAATACTTGATTGCATATATCGTGTCCCTTATCTCATATATAAGTTAGATCATACGAGTGTGAAGATCACGAGTCGTATGATTGGTCGAACAATGAGATATAAAAGTTTCACGGTGAGACGACTTAAGGCGAGTTGTCGGTTTGGGCTGGATATAGATAAGTGACTTGACTTAGTTGCTTGTCTATCTTTGATGCGTCTCGGCGTATTGAAGGATCACGTGAGATGAGTTCTTCTTTCGACCGTCGTGAAGAACCAGATCTCGGTGACTTACGATGATCTAAACCTCGATAAGGTATTAGGTGAGTATGAGTTCTGACCATCACTTTGACTTGTTATGAGTGAGGTTATATGTTCTAACCAAGATTCTCGCATCTTGGGTGGTGGCGATCTTGTATGTCACGCTAGTTATCATGTCGAGTCACCGTATCCGTTTAGGATGATGGCGTCCCAAAGAGCTCAAAGGTTTATTGTACTAAACCGCGAGGTTGAGTTAGCTCAAGTACAATAATAAGGTTGAGTGGTACTACTTAAGGAAATAAAGTTGTGTCGTTTTAATTGTCGATTGCTATAAATGATTAATGGACGTTCGATATCTTAAATCGAGGATTCGTAATGTCTAAGTGCAAGCCCGACTCAACCGGTAATAAAGGGTAAGTCGACATTCTTTCTCTAGTGGCATGATCGAATGTTTATAAATTAATTTATGTTATTGAACATAAGATAATTAATTTATTTGAGGCCTCTTTATTCCTTGCATTTGATCCACGTGCCCGTCGGGCCGTAAAGAGGAAAATCGGATGATGCTCAATTGGCGAATTTTATTCTCTTTATCCACATGGATATAATTATATTTATGGTATATGCATAGATCCTTTCCATATAAGATTATGGTAATAATCTTGAGGTATGAAATAATCTGAAGTATGGAAATAATCTAAGAGTATGGTAATATTCCATATAGGATTATGGTAATATTCCATATAGGATTATGGTAATATTCCATATAGGATTAAGGTAGTGCATTATAAATATAAGGTATGAGATAAAGTCTAAGATATGCACATAACAATACTAGAATTTTCGCCTCTACAGTGTTAAGAGAATTTTGAAAGTTGTGAGTAGAGAGCATTGGGTGATTTTCGAAGCATTCTCCATAGATCGTCCTCACTCGGCGTTGGAGATTGGGCATCGGGATACGTCCGGAAGGTCAGCGAGTCCGATCCGTTCGATCCGTTCATCTCGTTCCATCGACCTCTTGATCGGTAAACATGAAAACCCCAGCGTGTTGCGATTTAATTATATAGCGCATGCTAGGTTTATAATCAATGTATGGTGAATTAAACACCGAAGATGGATCCTCGGGAGGTTAACATAGGTTTTCCCTACAATTGGTATCGAGCACAGGATCGAATCTTGGCTCGTGGATTAATCGCGTTTGATTATTACGTGCGTTTTATAATTGTGGATCATCGTTCATCGTGGCTCGTTTATTGTTTTGTTGGTTTTGTTTTACACGAGAAAATCCGTGGTTAGATTAGATTTTATTATGTAAATCTTTGCAGAAAAGAAGACGAAAACGAAGACAAGACGAGCAGGAAAAAGCGGTGCTCGGCGGTCCACGAGGCGGTATCTCGCGAGCAAGCTTCGGATCGCAAAGCGATCGCGGGCGGCGGCGGGCGTGCGTTCGCGCCGAGACCCTGGCGCCGCGCGGCGAGCGGCGATCGCGAGGGCGGCAGCAGCGGCGGCGGAGCGGGCGGCAGGGCGGCGCGTTCGCGCGCGGCGGCGGCGAGCGATCGCGATCGCGGTTTCGGCGGCTGGCGGCGGCGTCTCTCGGACGTTGGCGCTCGGGAAATCGCGCGCGCGTGCTCGATGGTCGGATCGCCTTAGCGACGCGAGGCGGCCGAGGCAGCAGGCGGGCGCCGGTGGCGGAGCTGCCTGGCGCCCGGCCTCTTTGGGCCGACCACGGCGGACCCGTTTTCAGATTTTCCGGCCCGTGCGACGCGAGGCCCAGTGTTGAATCCGTCCGTGCGTCACGCGAGGCCGTTCAGTTTAAATTTTGTACTTTGTAAATCTATGTAATAGATTAGATTTAAATGCGGGTTTCACGATTGGGCGCGATGAGCGTTTTATTTTATTTTTATCGTTCATATGCATGTGTGGATGTTTAAATTATGCGATAGCATGCTATGTATGTTTATATTACGTTGACAAACCTTTAAGTGTTGTTTGGATCATATAGTAAGCATGACTGAGTTTATCGCGTTTATCAAGCATATTTTAGAATTACTGCGAGCATGTTTTACATGTTGAGTTCTATAGAAAAGCATGCTAGGATTACGTGATCTGCATGTACAAACCTTTTGAATAAAAAGACTAAGCAACCCGACAAATTAATTTTTCAAATTAAAATGTCGAGACCTCCTTTTGATCTCTAAACAAAGTGAGGCCGTGAGTGGCGTCCTGCGTGCTTACCTTGTTTATCATAAGTTTGTTAGATGAGATTTCTAAATAAAACATTTTAAATCTATTGAGAGTGGGAGTTTCATGTATGGCGTCCACGCGTGGCTTAGCATTGCGATTTTCATAAGTTCTCTGAGATAGATATAAAATGAGATAACAAAGAATTTGAATTGGGCGGTATGGTCCGGTGGTATACCAATTCTAAAATTCATCTTCTGTTGTAAAATTGTGGTCATTGCTGACATCACCTCAGTACAACTTCCATGAAGTCCCTTCTTGTGATAGTGATGTGGTCAAGAGTCCAATCATTAATTTCATTTGTCATAAGGATAAGTTGACATGGATTGAAATTAAGCGACTAAAGGTATATTTTAGTGCAGTGGGGGTTCATGTATAGCGATCACACGCGTGGCTTGCTATGGGAATTCCTTGGCGATTGGAGGTTTCAATTAATATTGTTTTATCAAAGGTTACAATATTATTATTACAATTATTTGCGATCGTATGCTTATGTGTTTTACATTATCGTTTGAGATATTCTCTTACCTGGTATCAATATGCTCGCACAAAATCCGTTATCGGTCCAATTTTATCAGTGGAAGCGAAACATGGAATATGTTCTTATCTGAAGAACACATGTTTGTTCTCACTCTCTAAACCCGATGCCCTTCGTCGTCGACTAATGAGCAAGACAAGAGACTTTGGAATAAGTCAAACAATATGGCTAAATCTTTATGATGACTACGATGTCCAGGCTTGCGCGACATCGATCGATGGCGAGCGACGATATTTGGTCAGTCTCGAGGTAAGTTTGGGCGATCGGATCGGACGATCCGCTTCCACACAATGAGAGAAATCTTGGCGTGTAAGATGGAAGAAGGAAGTTGGTCCATGAACATGTCTCCCATGACTCGTCTCATGGATAGTCTTGATCGGTTGGGAGGAGGTATGGCGTGAGCGAGGTCGATATCATCCTCAATACCTTGCCCAAGTCTTTTGAGAACTTTCGTGAATCGATCATGAGCAAGACCGAGTTTACACTTAGTCGGTTGCTCATGATCTCGTTCTTGCGGAAGGAGTTATGGGAAAGAACATGCTCTGCTAGCACTCTAAGGGCCCAAATTTTCGTTGCAAAATGGAAATAGAAAAGGGTGCCAAGGTGGTAAAGCGAGGAAATAGTGGGAGTAATGGGAGCAAGAACATGGTTGCCACGGAGGCTGAAGAAGCGAGGAGAAGGGCAAGTGCTTCAGTGCGGCAAGGCGGGCTTGGAAGGCCAAGTGCCTATGCTCGAGGCTCAGGTATGCCATTTGCTTTAATGGGAAACATGTTTAGCGACTTGTTCTACCCTTCTTGGGTAGTAGATCTGGATAGCGATCATGTTGTTACACCTTGCGGGGTTCCTGGACAAGGGAGTTTTGATGGCGAGATAACGATCTCCATGGGCAGCGCGAAGTCGATGTTGCGGTTGGAGATGTTTCTTTATGTTTTGGACAGTTTAGTTTTGAAAGGCGTTTTGTATGTGCGGATTTTAGTGGAACCTTGTTTCGTTTGAGTATTTACACATGGATATTACTTATTTTTGATAGTGGTGTTTCTATCATAAGAAATGACGGTTATCGTTAGGCACTTTATATAATTGCTTTATACTATTTACCAAAACATAATACATAACTATGTTGCTCTTCATCAAACCTAAAAGAGAAGTTTTCTTGATAGATGATCTACTTTTCTCGGCATCTTAGATTAGGTCACATCAATCTAAATAGGATCCAAGGCGGCTAAGAATGGGCGTTGGGTGATCTCACGGTTACTCGTTCTCGTCTGCGAATCTGTATAGAAGGTAAGATGTCGACCGGACCTAAAGCGAAGGGTTATAGAGCGAAAGAAATGTTGGGTTAGTCCATTCGACTGTGGACCTATGTCCACACAGCTCGTGGAGATGCAGTATTTTGTCACTTTCATTGCGATTACTCAAGTGCGGATACATATACTTCGCATGAAGTCAGATGCTTGAGAAATTGAAGAGTTTAAGGCGGAAGTGGAGCGAAGCTGGTAGAGTATCAAGTCCTGGTCGATCGCGTGGCGAATACCTCGATAGTTTATGGACTATCTAGTGAAATGTGGGATTACATCCAGCGCTTCACCGGCACAACGGCAAAATGGTGTGTCGAGCGAAAAATAGGACTCTTTTGGAAATGGTTAGATCGATGATGAGTTATCTTTGCATTGCCTATTTCGTTAGGGATATGCCTTGAGGCGGCATACTTGCTAAATCTAAGCGTCAAGTCGATCGAAAGACCCTTTCGAGTTGTGGTTTGGTATGAGCCGGTTTAAAGCCACATAAGGATATGGGGCGATCCGACACGTGTCTTTGAACAAGAAGGCGACAAGTTGGAGCTAGATCGGCAAGGCGTTTATTGGCTATCTAGAGGGCGAAGGTGGTTTATTCTATAGTCTGAGGATCGAAGGTCATTATTAGCACTAATGCTCGATTCTTGAAGAGGACTACATGAAAAATCATAAGTCAAGTTGAAATCATTCTTGAAGTTGAAGATGATCGTATTCCACCAGATTAGGCGAAGGTGCGATGTAGTCTAGTGGGAGGATCGGCACCGGATACTTAGAAATTGAAGTGGTCGAGTTCCTTGGAGATACCGACCGTCAAGTGGTACCTACACAGAGTTGTGAGTTAGAGAACCACAGTATCTGCACCCCGTTGCCATTGTGCTGTAGAACCTCGTCGGATGGGAGGGTTGTTCGTCGACCCGGCGATTTATGTTAGTGGGTGAATCTTGGTTGGTCCCAATGACAACATGCAATAATCGACCCTGGACATACGGAGGCGATAGAATATTGATGCAAGATCATGGCACACCGCTATGGACTTAGAAATGGAGTCCATGGCTATGGATGTATTGAAAGACACCTCTACCGGATGGCGAGAAGCCTAGGTAGTAAGTGGATATCGAGAGGAAGAGATTCGATGGAGGTTTCGCTTTTAAAGCCGGCTTGTGGCGGTACACTCGATTGAGGGCATCGATTTCGATGAGACCTTTTAGCTGTGCAATGCTCAGGTCCATCGAATTCTTCTAGCCATAGCAGCCCACTCGAACCTAGAGGTTTGGCAAATGGATGTTAAAACCGCTTTTCTAAGCGGTTACCTTGAGGAAGGTAGAGACATCTATCACGAACCGAAGGTTATGTGGTAAGGGTGAAGAGCATCTAGTATGGAGCTTAAAGTCCATTTATGGACTTAAGCGAACCTCGATCATGGAACTTACGCTTTGGCGAGGTGGTAAAGTCATGGATTTACCCATTGCCTAGCGAGAGTTGTGTGTATCGGTTAGATGTCAACGGTGATGTGGTATTTCTTGCACTTTATGTAGATGACATCCTTCTAGTTGGCAACAACCGATTTGATCGGTAAAGAGTTGGCTATCCGATCGGTTTCAAATGAAAGACTTAGGAGATGCGGCGTACATTCTTGGGATCGAGGTTCTGAGATCGCGAAGAAAATATTGAGCTTATCTCGGGCGTCTTACATTGATCTTGTGATTACTCGTTTTAGTATGCAGACCGCCAGAAAGGATTGCTACCTTTGGACATAGGTTCCTTTATCTAAAGCGATCTATATTTGCAAGGAGATAGAGGAAATGAGACAAGTTCCTCACGCTTGCCGTGGGAAGTCTCATGTACGCAATGCTATGCCGCGAGGCCGATATACGCTGTCGGTGGCATAGTAGCTAGATATCGATCTAACCACGGACAAGCTCATTGAATTGCGAGAAGCATATACTCAAGTACACGAAAAGGACTCGAGATTATAGGCTGGTTTACCTGCGAGATAGTCTAATGCCTTTGGGTTATCTGACTCGGATTTCCAAAGTGCCGTGATGAGAAAAAGTCGACCTCGGGCTATGTGTTTACCTTGGGAGGTGGAGCCGTATCTGGCGGAGTGCAAGCGGCGATGCATTGCGGACTCTACCATGGAAGCGAATATGTAGCGGCCGAGGCTTGGGAGGCGTATGGTTCGAGAACTACCTCGTGGATCTAGGTGTGGTACTGGTTTGCCCAAGAGTATCATAGTTCTTGTGATAACTCGGTGCGATGGCAAACTCGAAGGAACCACGGACCCAAGGCGACTAAACACATGAGAGAAAGTACCATGTATCATCGAGAAATCGTTAGGCGAGGTGACGTCTGATTGAAAAGATTGATCGACGGAAAATCTAGCGATCCATTCACGAAGAGCACGCGCAAAAGTCTGATGGACACGTTAGAGGACTTGGATTGCGCTTGATGGCACCCACTTAGAAAAACTTTTGTATAAGTGGGAGAAGCAAAGTGATGGTTGTTTGTAATAGCTAGTAGAAAGACATTGTATACTAAAAGTTTGCTTTAGTATAAGTGGGAGATTGTTGGATTTGTATCTGAAAGCGTTTGGTTGAGCTTGTATCAATGTTTCTATTACCACTATTACAATCTCTTCGATTTGAATACTTGATTGCATATATCGTGTCCCTTATCATATATAAGTTAGATCATACGTGTGAAGATCACGAATGCGTATGATTGGTCGAGCTAATGAGATATAAAAGTTTCACGGTGAGGCGACTTAAGGGCGAGTTGTCGGTTTAGTGCGTATAGATAAGAAGTGACTTGACTTGGTTGCTTGTCTGCTTTGATGCGTCTCGGCGTATTGAAGGATCAGCGTGAGATGAGTTCTTCTTACGCCGTCGAGAGAACCAAGATCTCGGTGACTTACGATGATCTAAACCTCGATAAGGTATTAGGTGAGTATGAGTTCTGACCATCACTTTGACTTGTTATGAGTGAGGGTTATATGTTCTAACCAATTCTCCGATCTTGGGTGGTGGCGATCTTGTATGTCACGCTAGTTATCATGTCGAGTCAGTATCCGTTTAGGATGATGGCGTCCCTAGGCTCAAAGGTTTATTGTACTAAACCCTGCAGGTTGAGTTAGCTCAAGTACAATAATAAGGTTGAGTGGTACTACTTAAGGAAATAAAGTTATTAATCGTTTAAGTCGATTGCTATAAATGATTAATGGACGTTCGATATCTTAAATCGGGTATTAATGTCTAAGTGCAAGCCCGACTCAACTTGGTAATAAAGGGTAAGTCGACATTCTTTCTCTAGTGGCATGATCGAATGTTTATAAATTAATTTATGTTACGGCTGAACATAAGATAATTAATTTATTTGAGGCCATCTTTATTCCTTGCATTTGATCCTGGGTGGCCCTCCCGTAGAAGAGGAAAATCGGCGATGCTCAATTGGCAAGATTTTATTCTCTTTATCCACATGGATATAATTATATTTATGGTATATGCATAGATCCTTTCCATATAAGATTATGGTAATAATCTTGAGTATGGAAATAATCTGAGTATGGAAATAATCGAGTATGGTAATATTCCGTATAGATTATGGTAATATTCCATATAGGATTATGGTAATATTCCATATAGGATTAAGGTAGTGCATTATAAATATAAGGTATGAGATAAAGTCAAAGATATGCACACATATACTAGAATTTTCGCTCTGGTGTTAAGAGAGAATTTGAAAGTTGTGAGTAGAGAGCATTGGGTGATTTTCGAGCATTCTCCATAGATCGTCCTCACCGGCGTTGGAGATTGGGCAATCGGGATACGATCCGGAAGGTGCACGAGTCGATCCGTCGATCCTTCATCTCGTTCCATCGACCTCTTGGATCGAAGGTAAACACGTGAAAACCCCAGCGTGTTGCGATTTAATTATATAGCGCATCTGGTTTATAATCAATGTATGGTGAATTAAACACCAAGATGGATCCTCGGGCGAGGGTTAACATGGTTTTCCCTACATGGAGTGCGGTCTCAATCACCTCGGATCGTGATGCCAAATTCACCTCTGGTTACGGACTACTTTTGAAAAATTGGGTACTCGATTAAATTTTACGCTTTTCATCCCATACATATGGTCGGACCAGAGAACAATTCAGACCTTAGAGGATATGCTCGAGACCGTGGTACTTGATCGAGGAGACCAATGGAACAAGTTCTACCATTGATCGAATTTGCTTACAACAGTTTCAGCTCTGATGCGTGACTCATGAAGCACTTTATGGAAAGAAATGCGGATCACCCGTATTGGGATGAAGTGGGAGAATGAAAGATTCTTGGCAGGCGATCGAAGAAATGGTCCAGTATGCGACGGATAAGGCGAGAATGAAAGAAGCTCAGAGACAAAAATCTATCGATAATCGCCGTGCAATTGAGGTTTGAAATAGGACAAAGTTTTCTCAAAGTCTACGACAAAGGAATCCATCGTTTTGGAATAAAGGAAACTTAAACCAATTTCTGGACCTTATGAAATTTTGGACGGATAGGCACGTAGCTTATAAGTTAGCGTTACTCAAACTTAGCGTGCATGGCGTTTCCACGTATCTCATAGTATGTGTATGACCAACACATTCTTCGTCATGATGAAATAGTTCGATCGACTTAAGCTATAAAGAAGAACCGAATGCATTACGGACGAAAAGAACAAAAGTTAAGGAATAAAATTATTCCTTTGGTGAAAGTTCAATGGAAACATCATGGTCGGAAAGTGACATGGGACGGAGGATCGAATGAGAGAAAGTACCGCGTGTTTGATAAGGTCACAAAATTTTGGGACGAAATTTCTTTAAGGAGGAATGTAGTAACTTGAAAATTTTATAGTAATTAATAAAGTTTGATTAAATATTATTAAAGGCTTAAAAGCTATTTAAGCTTAAGAATTCTAAAATTTAATATAGTGAAATATTAATCGGTATGAATCGATTAATTTAAAATTGATTATATGGAATCGAAAATGTAGAAATTATTGAAAATGAGTTTATTTGTGATAAAATGTGAATTTTGTGATTATTAATGAATGTTTGTATGAAAAATCTATAAATTAGAAATTATGCTATGAATTGCATTAAATATTTTTACATGTTATTTTTCTTATAAAATGAGATAAAATATTATTTAAGATATTAAAGTCTTGAATAAATTTTTTATTAATAACTAATGATTAAAAATTTATTTATGTAATTTTCGAAAATTTAAGAAGTATTATAGTAATGAAATGAATTTTATTAAATAAAGTGATTTAATTTATGCTATATGGATCTAAATTAAATTATGAATATAAGTTGTATTAGATTTTATAAATTACTAGAGAAATAATCCTATTAATTAAATTATACTAAGGTATGAAATTAGCAAATTTGGGAGTGTAATTATAATATTTTTGAAAAGAGTGCTTAATTGTCTTGAAATTTTGAAATAATGCAAATTAAATTGAAATGTAACATCTAGAACTTTAACACATGAATTATATCACCTTCAACCTCTTTGCTCCTAATTTTGACACACACATGATCACACACAAAATTTTAATTTCAACTTTTAATCCATAACTAAGTGGAAATTAGTGGTTTTCACTCCAAGTAAGGTAATGACTTGAATTAGCTTAAGTTTTATGATTTAAATTGATATACATGGTGTTCCTTATCTTATAATTTTCGAAAATTATGGGATGTTGAGTATGTTGATTAGTTCCAATCTTGTTATGTTTATTAATTTAATTATGTTTGATGTGTACAAATATCATGCTTTATGGATTTAATTTGCTTAAATTCATGAATATTAAAATTCAGAATCTAACCTAAACCTAAATTTTGATATGATTTATATGTTATGATTTAGTTGAATTAAGTTTGAATATATGTTTAGGGATGATCATAAACACTATATGAATGAAGAAATTAAAAATTAAATCATGTTTGCAAATTATGTGAAATTTTAAAATATGGTGTGATAGGAACTTAATGATTTTGATTTTATTTGATTAATTTGACTTGATATTTATGCTTGGGGATAAAAATAATGTAAAAATGAATTTATAGGAATTTAATTTAATCATATGCATTATGTCCACATTTTCGAAAATGAATGGGACTTCATGAACTTTGATTTCTTGATTTTATTTGATGGATTTGAGTTGATATTTGAGATCTATGATAAAAATAATGTCTAAGTAGAATTTATGGAATTTTTGAACATAGGTATCAAAAGTTATCAAAATTAAGGTTTAAAACTAAAGTTATGATTTTATGTGGAAATTGTTAAGCAAGACTTGAATGAATGATGAAATAATGATCAATGATGTTAATTAAGTACAATTATATGATATTTGATGTTTAATGGGTTGTAGATACTCGAAATATTGAAATGTACATATATATCTAGTTAAATCTGCCTAGATTAACATTAATTAGATGATATTGGTCTTGTATAAAGTTCTTAAGTGTATGTTTGATGATATATTGATGACATTGGGGAGTTTGGGATGATATTGGTATAGTTGGTGTATTTGGGCTATACATATTACGATGTTACTCTAGAAATTTCGGTGGAATTTGATATGAATAAGATGTTTTAGATTTTAATTGATTACTAATAGTAAATAAATAAGAAAGATTACTAAAGTCGATAATAATCTTATGTTACAAGGATCAACGAGGAAGGGGAGGTAAAGACGAGGAAACAAACTTATTGGATTAGGCGTCACGAGGTGGGTAATCTTTTCAAACTTATGTTAAGTAAAATAATCTGTTATGCTTGAACTTGTTTATTTCACTTACTTTCAATCACCACATGATAAGTATGTTGAAAATGAATGTTTTACCACATTGTGGGTATAGACAATTACTATCTGCGGTGGAAATGTTAATCTATGCTGGTAGATGGTGATTGCACATGAGGTGGCCGTAAGTCTTGGGAGGCCTCGCCTTTCCGAATAGCGTAGATAGGTATGACCGTGGTTGTGATCCTTCGGGACCAACTCGGGTATGTGATCGTATGTTTAAAATAAATTTTGGTGATATGTTATGTGGATAAATGTTTCTTCACGAACAAATAAAGCTGATTTCTAAAATCATTTGAAGGAAAAGTTTACTTGGACAAGGTTATAAGTTTTGAATATTATGATAGCATTTACCCAGAGTACTTCAGTACTCACACGATAAGTGTTTTATCTTGGTTGAGCATGGAAGAGGTGTGGCTTGGGCCGAGAATAGCTATTTTGTTTTAATCTTGTGTTGTGGTTGAGTGTCAGCTGACATTCATTAGTCTTCCGTGATACCTTGAACGTGAATCTATACTTTTGTTAAGCGTAAATATTTAAAATCTCATGCATGTATTTTGAAGTTGTGTTCTCGTTTGTGGATATGGCCGTTGTTGGAAATTTTAGAGTGCGGGTTGGCTCCTTTCAAATGTTATCTGTCGTTTATTCTAAAACCAATTCTCTTAATCACTCATTTGGAAGACTATGTTATTTAAACCGATCACGGCTTGATTATTTAGTTAAATAAGTAATTAAATAGTCGGTCGTGACACTATAATAGTGTAATACCGGATGTTTAAAACCCATTTTCAAATTATTAGAGGAATTTATTCGATGAATCCAAAAATAAAATAAAGTCGAGAACTTGGCTTTGGTGAATAGAAAATTTATTAATTTTTGCATATAAGGATCATAATATCAAACAATTATGTTTTTAAATAACTAAGGATTATTAACTAGATAAGTATTACACTAATAAAGGAAAAATATCTTCTCTTAATTATGTTCACATTATTTTCGAAAATTGGAGAAAGAAAAAGGGAAAAAGAAAAAAGATATGTACATATGGTTAAATTATAACCAAGTGTGGATCACATTATTATTAGATTAGAAGAGATATTTATTTTGTTTGTTTGTGGAAGATATTTATTTAAAGATAAGATAAGATAATGATGTTTAATTAAAATAAGATAAGGTATTTAATGATGTTTGACCAGAGATGATATTTATCTCTTTAATGCTTTAATAAAGTAATTACATCACAAGTAGATAAAATTTTGTCTCTTCTATTGAAATTTTCGAACAAGATGGAATTATTGCTAGAAATTTTCAAGTAATTTATTTTATATTAAATTCAAGCTGCACAAATTTTAATACTAGATAAATATCATGGAATCAAGACCAATCTCATCTCCTAATTACCATGTGATTTTCGAAAAAAAGGGGAATGGAAAAGTAGAAGGAAAATTGGTATTTAATTTCTAGTTTTGTAATTTTCGAATAAAAAGGAATTTTGCTAGATTTGTCAAAGAAATTTATTTTATAAAACAAGAGCATTTTCCTTCTCTTAAATATTTTAGTTATTAAAGAAATGGAGTTTGGACAATTAATTTCTATTTTTCTACAAATGGTTGAAAATTTCATTTAGAAACATAGAATTGTTTTTATTCATTTTTTCATGATTTATTTCATCATCTTTGACCTATATTATATCATATTGTTATTAAATGAAAAAAATAAGATATGTAGCATATTTTTCTTCATAGTGAATGAAAATAGTGATATAGTGTGAAAGAGAAATTTTTAATCCTTTATGATAGTGATGTATAATTATTATGCTAATGAGATATTATTAATGTAGAGATAAGGTGAATTATTATAAAGTAAAGTGATGAGTATTATTATGGGGTGAGTCAAAATTATGGTCATAAGTGTGAAAGGAAGAAAAATGAAATTATGTTGAAAGTGATAGTTATTGTTTTGAAAGTGATAGGTATTTAATTCATGTATAAGATAGATGATCTTTTAATAAAGTGATAAGGTATATTTGTTTGGTAGTAAGGGTGTAGTATTTTGGAGATAATGAAGTGTAAATTGTTGACTTTTAATTAGATATTTTGCTAAGGTATGATTAATGTCTTATATCTCAAATAAATAAAGATCACCTTCTCATTTTCATGGTGACAAAAATGGAGAGAAAAAAAAAGAAGAGAGTTCTTCAAATTTTGTCTTCAATCTTAAGTTAGAAAATCGATTTCTTCGCGATCGACTCGATTAAAGGTTAGAAATTATACAATCTTCTTATATATACAAAATATTAGAAAATCATCCATGAAAAATGAAGTTATATGCTTATATTATTTCATGTGAAATTTGAGAAATTTTGTTAAATGTTTAAGTTTTAATTAAACATGTTTATATGATAATTATGTGAGTATGAATTTGGTACAAAGTTGAACAGTTAGAATTTTCTTATTATAGTTGAGATATATGAGATTTATATGTTGATGATCATGAATTTTGATTGTTGTTTTGAGCATGAATTGATAATAGTGAGTATTGTTTAAGTATGTAGGAATTAATTCATAATTTTGAAAAATATTGGAAATTATTTCATAGAATTTTAAAACTATAGAGCATGGATTATTGAGTTATAAGTTGTGTATGATAGATATTAAGGCATATTGTTGACGTATGATAATAATAATGTATGGTGTGAATTAATTAGAATTTTTAAAATTGTTTAAATAATTTTCAAAAATTTCGAAAAGCATAAAGTGTAGGGTTTTGATGTCAAAAATTTCTATGACTAATGATATTAGATATTATTTATCCTATGTTAATATATTGTGTTATGTGAATTTATAGGAATTTATGGAAAAGTTTTGAAAATATTTCCAAGTGCGAAAATATTAAAAGTGAGAAGTTTAGGTTTCAAATTTATTCTATCAAATGTGATCACTTATTTAGTCCCAAAAATATGTTTAATATATGCTATGAAATTATGGGATTTTTAAAATGAAGTATAATATTCTTACGTTGAAACTTTTTAAGTGCGTAAGATTTTGAAATATAAAGTGTTATGATTAAATTATTTTCATGTATATAATTGGGCATGATTGATTGTTAAAGTAAAATTATGAGATGGAATGTAATTACTAATCAAGTGGAATTAGAACATATTATGCAAGTTAATTGTTTTAAAGATGAATTTTGAAAAATACATTAGTTTGAAGTTTGAAATGACTTGATTAAAGTATGAAATGCATAAGTATGTTAGTACGTGAGTAGAGTTATGTTATCTCCTAGCTAAATGTGAGTTCTCGATAGAATGAATAAGCGTGTAAGGTGGAAAATGGCGAAATATTGCTAATAAACTAGAATTGTTGAAATTTCAAATTGAGAATATGTTGTCTGTGACGAAATTTAGTTATGAAATGAGGTTCGTAATTTACGAAATGATGTGGTGAAGAAAAGAATGTAAGGATGGAGTATAATCTCTCTGAGCGACACGAATCTAATCAACGTAATATAGTTGTTAAGTGTGATAAAAGAATCATTTAATGTTAAAAGGTTGATGTTAGTAAGTCCGTTGTTTGGATCGATGATTTTCGAAACAGTGTGATGTACTAAATTCCGTTTCTTCGTTAATAAGGTGAGGCTCGAAGTGAAAGGAGGCGACAAGTGATCACTAGTGACATAAGAACAATAAGTTCTTAGGTGGGCATTCTTCTCAAGCAAAATATGGGCTCTCTTGGAAAATTGAATTTTACGATAATATTCACATTATTATTCTTGCTTTTCTTATACTACAAATGTTTAAATACGATATTATGCCAAATATTTTATGTTTTGTATATATCCATTCGGGTTGGCCGGCTGACGAGAATTCTGATCGGATCCTTGGTGAGATACTATTAGGATTGTGTACATAGCCTCGAACCATTCGCGATCGATCGTGCATCCGGGTGAAGGGAGGCCTCCCTCGGGCGTTCCATTGCCGACTTGGAATATACATTGTAAGAAAAAGGCGGCGATCGACTTTGAGAAAATGATGAAATGTTTAGTAAGCACAGGCGTTTCAAATAAAACCCTAATGTCTTCTGCGATGGTGACATCAATATTTCGTAAATGAAATGTAAAATGTTTTGGCATATGTCCCGAGTACTTTGTACTCGCCATTACATGTTTGTTTTAAATGTGCGAGTTGGTATGATGGAATAGGCGGAGTTGAGCGGAATCCTTTAGTCGACTTAGTATGGAACATCTTTTAGTTCACCTTGAAATATATCTTCATATGCATGTCTCGCTTTATTCGCAAACTCTTGAAACTCGTTTAAATTCTATAACTATGTTAAGTCCTTGAATGTCTTGTTGGAAACTTTATAAAAGCCATTGTTTTGTGAATCTTGAAACAATCCTTTATGTAAATTATTGCCTTCTATCCTTAATTTAGTCTGTCGTCTACAACATCTATGCTTCCTCCATGTGAAATGAGTTGAAAATTTCCTTCTTTTAATATTTACTTAATCTAATCCCAAGTTGCGGTCCATAAGGAAATCCTGGGATTAGCCGAAGAACTGTGACAAATAAACACCATTTAATTGTGGTATTTTATTGATAGGATTTTAGTGATCAATGCTATATGAAATTCAATAATAAAACTAATACCCATAATGAGTTTATGACAAATATAAATAAATAAATTTTAAAATATTTGAATTTAAAAAATAATTAATCGTGAGTTACTCAATCTATTGCTATCCCTAACCCGCATCGGTGCACATTTGCTCTAATCTAACAAAAATAGAATCCCAATCAAATACGAAATACAAATTATACACATATCAAATTAATTTCCACCAAATCAACACATCAAGAAATAAATAATTCCATCAGTCTCAATAACTTTATCCCCATACTTTAGTTACGAAGAAATCCGTATCATATCAGAATCTAACATGCTTTGACTTGCTCGTGATTTTCTTTGCCACCATTAGTAAGTAAATCGATAAGAGGGTTCATTTTTTATACGTTCCTCTTACAACACATGCAAATTATTAATAATTATAAATTTCGTGATATACAATTGAAATTACAAAGCATAATAAAAGTTTCTAGAGTGTTTATAGTAGGAGAATTTAGAAATATGCCCTCATAAACTAGAAATTTTCACTTGAGCTAGAAATAGAAAATTATAATTTATGACCAGCCCTTTGGCCTAAGTTATAAAATTATGCTGATCTTTAAAATATCGTAGAAATATCATACATGATCGTTGAGAAATTTTCATGTAACTTGATTTCTTTATAGATACAAGGGTTTGTAAAAGTATGAAGTTTCTAATATTTGGATAATTAACCCACAAAATGCGGGAGTACTATGCTTTACCCTAGCAGAAGTGAAAATAGGCCTTTAATGCAGAAAAATAATATGAAAATAACTATTATATCGAAAGAACTCAAAATAGACAAAATTCATATATTTACAAAATGAAATCGTCTTGAGCTTTTAAAGACGTATCTATCATCACATTATTCCAATATAATATATATATATATAATAAAAAAATGGGCCATAATTTTGGGACTGCAATAACATAGCTTGGTCTTAGTTCTACCGCAAAATGTGCAAATATCATCTTCTAGATGGCAATGAGCAAAACTTTCTTGTTTCTATTTCTCATCCACTGAAAAATAAAATCATGTGAGTAATTTATTAGACTGAGCTCGATTAATCAAGAAACATGCAAAATACGTTAACATCGTCTACTCACCATCACAAGCTAGTTGCTCAACCGCACCGAGACCCAGCAACTAGAAATTTGCATGCACAAGCTAGATAA